>PISX010014169.1:0-53934 GCA_004024625.1 Mellivora capensis | reverse complement strand
TTTTACCATTGTATGTTACAGACTTCTTTTCCCGGGCTGCTTTCAGGATTTTCTCTTTGTCGCTAAGACTTGTAAATTTTACTATTAGGTGACGAGGTGTGGACCTATTCTTGTTGATTCTGAGGGGGGTTCTCTGCACCTCCTGGATTTTGATGCTTGTTCCCTTTGCCATATTAGGGAAATTCTCTACAATAATTCTGTCCAATATACCTTCTGCTCCCCTCTCTCTTTCTTCTTCTTCTGGAATCCTAATTATTCTAATGTTGTTCCGTCTTATGGTGTCACTTATCTCTCGAATTCTCCCCTCGTGGTCCAGTAGCTGTTTGTCCCTCTTTTGCTCAGCTTCTTTATTCTCTGTCATTTGGTCTTCTATATCACTTATTCTTTCTTCTGCCTCATTTATCCTAGCAGTAAGCGCCTCCATTTTTTATTGCACTTCACTAATAGCTTTTTTTATTTCAATTTGGTTAGATTTTAGTTCTTTTATTTCTCCAGAAAGGGCTTTTATATCTCCAGAGAGGGTTTCTCTAATATCTTCCATGCCTTTTTCGAGCCTGGCTAGAACCTTGAGAATCGTCATTCTGAACTGTAGATCTGTCATATTCCCAATGTCTTTATTGATTAGGTCCCTAGCCTTTGGTACTGTCTCTCGTTCTTTTTTTGTGGTGAGTTTTTCCGCCTTGTCATTTTTTCCAGATACGAGTATATGAAGGAGCAAATAAAACACTAAAAGGGTGGCAAAGACCCCAGGAAAATGCCCTTTAACCAAATCAGAAGAGACCCCAAAATCGTGGGGGGGGGGGGGGGGAGAAAGGGGATAAAAAGAAGTTCAGAAAAAAAAATTAAAAGAAAAAGAAAAGAAAACAAATAAAGAAAAAATATAAAAAAGAAAGAAATATACATATTAGCCTGGTGACTAGAACAGGGTCACCCACTTAATTGTGGGATATTTTGGTCTCTTAGAAGAAAGTACCTCCCAAAATTTTAAAGAATGAAAAATGTATATAAGAGTAAACACAGTGAAGGGATGGAATATGCCTATAAAGATGAAAAACAAAATTTTTTTTTTATTTCTAAAAAAAAGGAGTTGATTAAGTTGATTGGGAGAATAAAGAAAAAGAAAGTGGAGAGAATTTGCTCAGGCTGTAGACAAGAACAAGCCTAGAGCTAGATTTAGGGTGTCTTTTGATCCACTAGAGGAAGTTGTACCCCAAATTTTTTAGAATAAAAAACCCTTATGTGAATACAAAAAGTAAAGTTAAATACTATGAAGGATAAAATATGACTATAATAATGAAGGTTCAAAAAAGATTATTATTTTTTTGGAAAAGGTATTGTTAAGATAAACTAGTTAAAAAATGAAAAAAAAAAGAAAAGGGTAAAAGTTAAAAAAAATTTAGCAGAAAAAGAGAAAAAGGAAAAATAATAAAATTAAAGAAAAAATTGAATTAACTGCAAGACTAAAGAATCATGGGGAGAAAGCCATGAATTCCGCGCTTTGCTTTCTCCTCCTCTGGAGTTCCGCTGCTCTCCTTGTTAAGTGAACTTGGTCTTGGCTGGATTTCTTTTGATCTTCTAGGGGAGGGGCCTGTTGTAGTGATTCTCAAGTGTCTTTGCCCGAGGCAGAGCTGCACCGCCCTTACCAGGTGCCGGGCTAAGTAATCTGCTCGGTTTCGCTTTCGGGAGCTTTTGTTCCCTGAATGCTTTCCGTAGAGTTCCAGAGGACGGGAATGAAAATGGCGGCCTCCCAGTCTCCGGCCCGGAGGAGCCAAGATTTCAGGGCCCCAATCCTCAGTGCGCCCTCAGAGAAAAGCCCCGGCCACTCCCGTCTCCCTGGCCTCCAGCTGCGCTCCGAGCTCACCCAGCCTGCGACCGGTTCAAGGTAACCCCGAGCTGAGAGCTCACTCCTCAGCTCTGTCTCTGTAGCCAGCTTCCCCGCTCCGATACCTGCTAGCTCTGCGACACTCAGACTCCTTCTGTGACCCTGCGGGACCTGGGGCCACGCTGACCCCGCGTGGGCTTCACCCCGGTTTAGCCTCTGGAGCGATGTCCCTCCGTGGAGCAGACTTTTAAAAGTCCCGATTTAGTGCTCCGTTGCTCCGCAGCTTGCTGGGAGCCGGCCCCTCCCCCGCGGTCTATCTTCCCATCGATTTCGATTCACTTCTCCGCCAGTCCTTCCTTCCAGAAAGTGGTCGATTTTCTATTTCCAGAATTGCTGTTCTTCCTCTCTTCGATCTCCCGTTGGATTTGTAGGTGTTCGCAATGGTTTGATAAGCTATCTAGCTGATCTCCTGCTACCTGATGTAGTCTCAGCTGCTACTTCTCCGCCATCTTGACTCCCTTCCTGTCATGTTTCTTTATATCTCTTTTCAGCTTAAAGTTTCTCATCCTTTCTTTGTCTTTAATGATATTAACATCTTGAAAAGTACCTGTTATTTTATAGAATATTCCTCAATTTGTGTCGTTATTTTCTCATGATTAAATTCAGCTTACAATATTTAGCAGTAATACTCTGAGCAATGTTGTATCTTTCTCAGTACCTCACATCAGGATGCACATGATGTCATTCCCCATTCTGGTGATATTAACTTTGATCCATTTCTTCACTGTAAAGTTATTAAGTAATCTGTGGAGAGATACTTTGAAACTATATAAATATCCTATTCCTCATTAAACTTTCACTCAGTGATTTCATTCATTGATTACTCTTACCTGAAATATTTCTGATGTAATTTTCTAATATGTTTTTAAATATTCTACTGTGCAAAACTTTTTTTAAACATTTATTTATTTAAGTAATCTCTTTACCCAACATGGGTCTATAACTCACAGCCCTGAAATCAAGAGTCCCCATGCTCTGCTGAGTGAGCCAGCCAGGAACCCCTGTGCAAAACATTTTTTAAAACTTAAGGTGACATGGAATAACTTCTTTTTTAAAAGAAAAAATAATGAAAAATCTGGAAGAATTTGTTGTAGATTTCATTCTAAATATATATATATATATATATAATGAAAGCAATTTGACAAAAGATTTAAAAAAGGTCATGTTTATTAGAATGAGAGAGGTATAATAAATCATCCCCCAAAATTGATAGATTCGATAAAACACAAATTTGAAGGTTTTTTTTTTTTAAAGATTTTATTTATTTACCCGACAGACAGAGATCACAAATAGGCAGAGAGGCAGGCAGAGAGAGAGAGGGAGAAGCAGGCTCCCTGCTGAGCAGAGAGCCCGACACGGGGCTCCATCCCAGGACCCTGGGATCATGACCCGAGCCGAAGGCAGAGGCTTTAAACCACTGAGCCACCCAGGCGCCCTTGAAGGTTTTTTTTTAAAAAAGATTTTATTTATTAATTTGACAGATCACAAGTAGGCAGAGAGGCAGGCAGAGAGAGAGAAGGAAGCAGGCTCCCCACTGAGCAGGGAGCCCAATGTGGGGCTTGATCCCAGGGCCCTGGGACCATGACCCAAGCCAAAGGCAGAGGCTTAACCCACTGAGCCACCCAGGCGCCCCAAATTTGAAGCTTTGATATGTCAAAGGAAAGTAAAGGCCAAAGAAAGTTAGGAAAAATTTGTAGCATTTGACAGATAAAATATTAATTTCTGTCGTAAAACTCATGTAATTTCATAAGAGAATACTGGAATACCAATAGAAATACAGAAAATGCCCCCAAAATGAAAATCAAAGAGGTTTATAAATAGTACCAAACATTTTCAACCTTACCATTAGAGAAATACAAACTAAAGTCATTATTTTAATATACAAAAGAAGCAAAGTTTTAGGGGTTTTTTTTGTTTGTTTTTCCCCTTAATGGATACAATTTACTGCTAATGAGAGAACAGTGAGACAGACTTCATAGACAGCTGGTAGGAGTACAAATTGTACATACTTCACAGGGAAGTTTTACAACATCTATCTTTTGACAGTGTTACAATACTAGAAATCTGTCCAAAAAAACTCTTAAGAAATACTGACCACGGTTTATGCCCAGTTATGGTCATTGCAGCATGATTTATATTAGAAATTCTAAGTAGTATAGACTTCTAATAATTAGGGGAAAAGACTGTTTGTTTTCTAAAGGGTAAAATATTATGACTTATTAAAATTTATGCTATTACAAGTATCTAATTCTTGTGATGTAGTATTAAGTAGGAGAGAAAAGGAATGTGCAATGATAATTTTTTTTTTATTTGATAAAATGACAGGAAATATATCATAGTATTTAAGTAATTTATTTGGAAAGGTCATAGAATTATAAGCAATTTAAATATTTTTCTTTATGCTTTTATGAATTTTATAGCTTTTATTAGTATTTAAATATTTCCTGTTCATAAGCAAAAGAAAATTATTATTGCTATTGCCTCAGAGCAAACTAAAATAGCAGGTAAAAAGTTAATTGACTCTGAAAAACAGTATGGAGAGTCCTCAAAAGTTGAAAATAGAGCTACCCTATGACCTAGCCATTGCACTACTTTAATGTAGTTTTGTTTTATTTTGTTTGGCTACTGTAAAAAAAATTACACTATTTTACTTTGAAAGATACAAATGTAATGATCCAAAGGGGCACGTGCACCCCAGTGCTTATAGCAGTGTCCACAATAGCCAAACTATGGAATATGTTGATATCCATCAACAGATGAATGGATAAAGAAGATGTAGTATATATACACGATGGAATATTATGCAGCCATCAAAAATGAAATCTTGCCATTTGCAAGACGTGGATGGAACTAGAGCTAAGCGAAATAAGCCAATCAGAGAAAGACAATTATTATATGGTCTCACTGATATGAGGAATTTGGGAAATGAGACAGAGGATCATAGGGGAAGAAAGGGAAAAATGAAAGAAGATAAAGCCAGAGAGGGAGACAAACCATAAGAGACTCTTAATCTCAGGAACAAACCTGTGGGTTGCTGGAGTGGAGGGGGTTGGTGGAGGGATGAGGTGACTGGGCGATGGACACTGGGAAGAGTATGTGCTATGGTGAGTGCTGTGAACTGTGTAAGACTGATGAATCACAGACTTGTGCCCCTGAAACAAATAATATGTTAATTATATGTTAATTTAAAATGTCAGGTTAACTGTATATGAAAAACCCACTGTGAATATCATTCTCAGCGGGAAAAACCTGAGAGCTTTTCCCCTAAGGTCAGCAACATGACAGGGATGTCCACTCTCATTACTGTTATTCATCGTTGTACTGGAAGTCCTAGCCTCAGCTAGGACAACAAAAAGAAGTAAAAAGTATCCAAATCAGCAAATAAGAAGTCAAACCTTCACTCTTTGCAAAGGACATGATATTCTGTTGAAGACCCAAAGACCACCTAAAAATTACTAGAACTCATATAGGAATTCAGCAACATGGCAGGATATAAAATCAATGCACAGAAGTCAATTGCATTTCTATACACTAACAATGAGACAGAAGAAAGAGAAATCAAGGAGCTGATCCCATTTACAATTGCACCAAAAACCGTAAGATAACTTAGGAATAAACCTAACCAAAGAGGTAAAGAATCTGTACTCTGAGAACTATAGAATGCTTATGAAAGAAATTGAAGAATATACAAAGAAATGGAAAACTTTCCATGCTCATGGATTGGAAGAATAAATATTGTTAAAATGTCTATGCTACCCAAAGTAATCTACACATTCAGTGCAATCCCTACCAAAATACTATCAACATTTTTCACAGAACTGGAACAAATAATCTTAAAATTTGTATGGAACCAAAAAGACCCCAGATAGCCAAAGCATTCTTGAAAGAGAAAACCAAAGCTGGTGGCATCACAGTGCTGGACTTCAAACTGTATTACAGAGCTGTAGTGATCAAGATGGTATAGTACTGTTAGAAAAACATACACATAGATCAATGAAACAGAAAAGAGAACCCAGGAGTAGACTGTGAACTTCATGGTCAACTAATCTTCAACAAAGCAGGAAAGAATGTCCAATGGAAAAAGACAGTCTCTTTAACAAATGGCGTTGGGAAAATTGGATAGCCACATGCAAAAGGATGAAACTCAGCAACTTTTTTATACCTTACACAAAAATAAACTCAAAATGGATGAAAGACCTAGGAATCCATCAAAATCCTAGATGAGAACACAGGCAGCAGTCTCTTTGACCTCAGTTGCAGGAACTTCTTGCTAGACATGTCTTCAAAGGCAAGGGAAACAAAGGCAAAAATGAATTATTGGGACTTCAAGACAAAAAGCTATTGCACACCAAAGGAAGCAGTCAACAAAAGTAAAAGACAGCCTATGGAATGGAAGAAAATACTTGCAAATGACATATCAGATAAAGGGCTAGTATCCAAGGCCTATAAATCCAAGAACTTACCAAACACAGCACCCAAAAACCAAAAAATCCAGTCAAGAAGTGGGCAGAAGACATGAATAGGCATTTCTCCAAGAAGACTTCCAAATGGCCAACAGACATATGAAAAGATGTTCAGCATCACTCATCATCAGGGAAATACAAATCAAAACCACAATGAGATAACCACCTCACACCAGTCAGGATGGCTAAAATTAACAAATGAGTAAACAACAAATGTTGGTGAGAATGCAGAGAAAGGGGAATCTTCTTAAACTGATGGTAGGAATGCAAGCTGGTGCAGCCACTCTGGAAAACAGTATGGAGGTTCCTCAAAAAGTTAAAAATAGAGTTACCCTATTACTCAGCAATTGTACTACTAGGTATTTTTCCAGAGGATACACACAGTGATTCGAAAGGGTGCATGAACCCTGATGTTTATAGCAGTAATGTCCACAATAGCCAAACTATGA
Source organism: Mellivora capensis (assembly GCA_004024625.1). Classification (NCBI taxonomy): domain Eukaryota; kingdom Metazoa; phylum Chordata; class Mammalia; order Carnivora; family Mustelidae; genus Mellivora; species Mellivora capensis. The sequence continues at coordinate 47,140 of PISX010014169.1, read as the reverse complement.
AGAGAGCCCAGATATCCACAGACAAATGAATGGATAAAGAAGATGCAGTGTATATACACAATGAAATACTACTCAGCCATAAGAAACAATTAAATCTTGTCATTTGCAGCCATGTAGATGGAATTAGAGAGTATTACCCTGAATGAAATAAGTCAGTCAGAGAAGGACAAATATCATATAATTTCATTCGTGTGGAATTTATGAAACAAAACAGATGAACCTAGGGGAAGGGAAGGAAAAGTAAAATAAGATGAAAAAGGAGAGTGAAGCAAGCCATAAGAGACTCTTAACTACAGAGAACAAACTGGGGGTTACTGGAGTGGAGTAGATGGGGGGAAGGGATAATTGGGTGGTCGTTAAGGAGGACACTTGATGTAATGAGCACTGGGTGTTACATGCAACTGATGAATCATGAAACTCTACCTCTGAAGCTAATAATACACTCTATATTAATTAATTGATTTTAAATAAATGAAAAAAATTTTTAAGTTAACTGTGTTTTCCTCTTGTTTCTATTTATTTAAATAGTGACCACTTACAGTTTCCATTAAGCAATATTAAACTTCTACTTTTGCCATATAAGAATGGAGAAATTGCTCTATTTATAAATATGCAAAGCACTTTTTTAGTTTAATGCATATTTAAAACCCACATTTTGAAATGATATGCAGAGTACTCTAAATGTACAATGATAGCTGTTTAAATTCCTAACTTTAATAAGTAGTTGAATGCTAAAAATTGGTTGAAAGACAAGAAAAACTAAAGTCATAATAGTAAAGCAGTGGATGCCCTTTATTAGTCAGGTGCTCTTTATCTGGAAAATGGGAAAGGTACCATCTGTCTTCACCTACATACCTAAAATATCTTTTATGAGTATACAAATGAGATGAAGCAAGAAAACTCTTGGTAAATTGCAAGTATTAAATGTAAAATGTTATGTTTGAATAGTATTATAGTTTATTATTTTTAACCAGCTTTATTTTATTTTTTAACAGATTGCTTTGAGGAACTGTAGCACACCTTTATTAAGAGCTTACTGTGGTTCCTTGGAAGATAAGAGGTCTTTGTCACTCAACTGTTAATTAAATATCCGTGCTAATTATTCCTTTCTTCCTGATCATGAATGATTTTAAGGACTCTAACTGTAATCAATAGAACAATTACTTGAACTCTGGGTAACAATCTTTAAACTATTCATCAAAGTCCTAATTATACATTACATCTTATAAGTATCCATAAATAGGGTAACAGCACATTGAGTTTTTGTGTTAATAGGCAATTAGCATAATATTAAAAATTGAAATCATACACATTGATATTTCTTCTATTAGCTGTTCCCCGTGGAAAGACTTGCAAATATGAAAGTACATATTTCTCTTGTAAATCATAAAGGGCTTGATGTAACCAAAAAATAGTAGGTATAAATATTGAATAAGAGATCTAAATACAGTTTAATTTTAATATTGTTTTTAGCAATGACATCTACCTTCTTGACCAAAAAGACTTGTGATGCTTAAGAACTGTTATTTTACTGATTCAGGATTCACATCTTTTGTGAGCCACAAAACCTTTCTTGTCTGTCTTCCCTACTATGTGAGGTTAATAATAACCTCTTTCTTGTCTGTCTTCCCTACTATGTGAGGTTAATAATAAAACAGAATTACAAATACCATACAGAACAGGATAAAACAGAAGGTTAGGAAAATAGGTGTTTTGGTTTGCATGATCACTGTGCTTAATTACTGATTATTGTGAGGTTTCTGTTACACTGTCTTACAACATGTGTTTAGTTTGTCTGGCCCCACCTGAAGGCAAGAACCAAACATTTAATCCTTCTTTGGATCTGTGTACCTAACACAGTGATCATACATGCTATAAGTAAATGTTGACTGAGTTAATGAACACAGAGCCAGAATTTTTATAACAGTTCTTCAGGGATATATTTTATACTCATAGGGACAGTCAAGGGTATAATTTGGGAGATTTTTTAAAAAAGATTTTATTTATTTATTTATTTGTCAGAGAAAGAGAAAGGGAGAGAGCACCAGCAAGGGGAGCAGCAGGTGGAGGGAGAAGCAGGCTCCCTGCTGAGCAAGGAGCCTAATGCTAGACTTGATCCCAGGACTCTGGGATCATGACCTGAGCCAAAGGCAGACGCTTAACTGACTGGGCCACCCAGGCGTCCTTGGAAGAGCTTTTTATTAGCAGTTATAGAATTGTTCCTGGTGACTTCATGTTATTTTAAGAGACTAGTCCTGATTGATAGAATATCTTAAAATTTTTATAGTCACAAAATTATTTAAATAGTCACTAAATTATTTAAATAATTTAGTCATTATTTAAATAATAAATAAATAATAGTCACTAAATTATTTAAATAATTTTCAATAGATTTCAAGAAAAAGTTGTTATATTTAAAATTATATTATTCCAAGAAAATATGTCATTAACTGTGACTCAAATTACAAATTAAAATAATCATTTGCTTTATTGCCTATAATGTTCTTTTTTAGGTTTGGAATCATACTTGAAAAAATTAAAACCATAATTAATGATGATGCGAGATACATGAAAGGATGCCTGAACATGAGGACTCAAAAGTGCTATGCAGTGAGATCCAACATAAATGAATTTCTTGACATAGCTAGAAGAACATATACAGAGATTGTAGATGACATAGCAGGTAATTTAATTACTTCACTGTATTTTTCTGTTTTTTCTTAAATTAAACCTTTTTAGAACATGTGCTTTTCTGCTGGTGATAACTAGCCATGCATATTTTTAAAATTTTGTTACCAAAAGAGATAAGGTTAACACTGTCATTTAAAATATATTAAAATACGATTTTGAAAATAAGTATCTCTAAGTGTTAGAATGTGTCTATTTTTTCTCCAAACTTAAATATAGAGTTTCTTCAAACTTAGAGTTACCTGAAGACCAGGACATGTTTGTCTACCTTCATATAACATTGTATATAAATTATATAAAAAATGCAGGCTGTCAGTACTAAGTGATTTCAGAGGAAGAGAGATTATTTGTCTAGAAGAGGTAGCATTTGAGCAACTACCACTGTATTTAATTTCTAGTTAAGTACTACTACATTTAACAAATGTATGGAATTTCTTGTAAATATAGACACTGTTTTGGGTACTAGGACTATATTGTGAACAGGATAAAGTCCCTGTCCTCATGGAGCTTATGTTATAGTAGGGAAGACAGACAAGAAAGAAATGCCTGTGTGTGGAATGTGTATATGTGAGTGTGTGTCTGTGTGTGTGTGTGTGTGTGTGTGTGTGTGTGTTCATATGTATAGATAGGTAGATAGATGCATATATCAGTCACATAGATCATATAATATCAATGGGTATAAGATATATGATGAAAAATATAGCAGGTTATAGGGGTCAGAGAGTGATTGGGTGTGGAAGCATAGAGGATGGGAATGTTTTTAGTAGACAGAAGAGCCTAGAAAGGAATCCCATATACTGGCAATGGTACAAACCAAAGCACAAAGGCTAATGAAACCTCAACGGATGAGGAAGGAAATTGGTTAGGATGGAATGGGGCATTCCCTGACAGAACTTACAAGAGATAAGATTGGAAATGTAAGTAGGGAACCAGAATTTGTCTTTGAAGGCTGGGCGTTTGGGTTTTTTTTTTTCCCTTAAAGAATGCAGAGGCACTGAGATATTTTTCCTCTGTAGAGTGAAATTGATCAAGAAGATTGGTTGAATGAATTTGAGTAGAGCAATGGACACAGGGAAACCATTTTAAACTATTACAAGCTAAAACATTTGAGTGATAGCAGTGTATATGAGAGAAGTGCAAATGTTGAAGGAAGAAATGATGAGTCAATAATTGAGTAGTTATGGCCATAGTAAAGGGAAATATAGTTATTGGTGCTAATTGAAATTTCTAGCCTGAAAGTGGTGGTATCACTGAGAGAAGCAGGAAAATTGTTGGAAGAACTATTTTGAGAAATAAAAATGTTAATTTTCACAAGTAATGTTCCAAGCATTAATGATCATGAAATTAAAAATAAAAATTTACAGGGCACCGGGTGGCTCAGTGGGTTAAAGCCTCTGCCTTCAGCTCAGGTCATGATCCCAGGGTCCTGGGATCGAGCCCCGCATCAGGCTCTCTGTTCAGTGGGGAGCCTGCTTCCTCCTCTCTCTCTGCCTGCTTCTCTGCCTATTTGTGATCTCCGTCTCTCAAATAAATAAATAAAATCTTTAAATAAATAAATAAAAATTTAGAACTCTGTGGTAAGTTTGAAGTTGGTAGGAAAATTTGGATTTTTTAAGTATTTGTTGTATCACCATTTCCTTGGAATATTTTGTTTTGCAAAATAAAAAATTTTGTAGAGAGAATTTCTTACTCTGAACTAATGATTATAACAATTTACATGACTATTCACTTCTTAAAAAGTTGAATGAAAACATATTCTAATAGTATGAGATAGTCTTAGTTTAATTTTTAACAGGTTTTTTTTTTTTTTACTTTCAAACTACCTATAAAATGACTGTCTTTGTACTACCAATTTTTTTTCCTAAAAGAATACTTGACCACCATATGTGTTAGACATTAAAAATCTTTACAGTGGATAAAGAAGATATGGTCCATATATACTATGGAGTATTATGCCTCCATCAGAAAGGATGGATACCCAACTTTTATATCAACATGGACGGGACTGGAAGAGATTATGCTGAGTGAAATAAGTCAAGCAGAGAGAGTCAGTTATCATACTGGTTTCACTTACTTGTGGAGCATAAGAAGTAACATGGAGGACATTGAGAGGAGAGGAGAAGGGAGTTGGGGGAAATTGGAGGGGGAGATGAACCATGAGAAACGGTGGACTCTGAGAAACAAACTGAGGGTTTTGGAAGGGAGCGGGGTGGGCGGTTAGGTGAGCCTGGTGGTGGGTATTAAGGAGGGCACGTATTGCATGGAGCACTGGGTGTGGTGCATAAACAATGAATATTGGAATGCTGAAAAAAAGAAAATAAAGTTTAAAAATGTGTAAATAAAGAAAAAAATCTTTACAGTTTAAAAGAGTAGCAAGACCTTCCTATTTACATATAAAAAACAAAAAAGTGATTTCTTTAAAACAGTAATTTTCTCATTAAAATTCTTTCTGTTTTTCTTGTTTCTGGTCACTAGGAATGATATCACAGCTTGCAGAAAAATATAGTCTTCCTTTAAGGACAAGTTTTAGCTCTGCTCGAGGATTTTTCATCCAGATGACTACCGACTATGCAGCTCTACCCAATAATCGACTTCCTTCAGAATTTATTAAGGTTCATTTTAGAGTTTTGGTTTGGAAATTATTATTTCTGAAATACATTTTACATTTTTTCAGACATTCCTTGAATTTTACATGCCAAATTTTTCGAATGTTCTGTATATTGCTTTCCTATTCCTGTCAATCTACCTAACAGTTATACTAATGTAAAAGTGAGTTAGAAACTTCTAATTTTTTTATTTTTTGGGGGAAACACCAAACAGTGCATCCCACAGTTCTGGAAGCTTGGTATGTATAAAAAAAAAGGAAATAAGAAAAGTCCAAGAGATATTTTTGATCAGAGGAATTTGGAAAATATTGTACCATCTCCTGTCTTAGGTAGTTCGCAATGCACATTTGCCTATTAAAGGTTTAAAAATCCTGAAATAAAGAAATCTGCTAACTTTTTAAAATCCAATATTGCCATACCTTTGAACCAGGAAAATATTTTTCCTTAAATACATACTCACGTCTTCATGATATACCAGTTTGGGAAAAGTCTAACCCACTCTAATTTTGTTTTCTCTGCTCTCAGGGGATACCTTCTGACAAAAACAAACTATTTACCTTTTAGGGATTTTAAATAATTTAACTTTTAGGGCTTTTAAATACACACTATATTAACAGGTAATGGGGGACGGAAAAAGCAAAGAATCGGTTGAGATATGGTAATGGGATTAGAAATTGAGTGAGGTTCAGATATGGGGCAAGGGCTAAGATGGGTCAGAGATGGAGTGGAAATTACTGATATCTGTCATGCATATTACTGGGTAATAAGATGTATTGTCTGACATTTCTACAGAGCTATTTTAAGACCTGTTCAAATAGTTGTGCCAAAATACTGTAGGTTAACTTTAAGTGCTTTAACTTTAGAAGTGTTCTATTCTTTTTTGCAGACATTATTTGAGACTTTATTTGTAATGCTTTATCTCCAAAATTAATTAACCTAAATATCTATACTGTTTAAAATCTGTACATTTTATTTTATAGGAGTGTACACACATCTTGATAGTTTTTAAATTTTGTTTATTAATTTCCTAGCAGATATCTAAAGTGAAAAGTTCTTACACCTTTACATCAGCAGACTTAATTAAAATGAATGAAAGATGTCAAGAATCTTTGAGAGAAATCTATCATATGACTTATATGTAAGCCCATTTGAAATTTTTGAATATTAAATTGGTTCAACTTGAAGCATTATAATAAATTTTCATTAATTGACTTTTTGTTTCATAGTAGAATATTGTAAAATTACAATTGTTAGCAAAGAAAGAACATTTCCTGGAAGAACAGTTAAAACTTTTAAAGTCTGTCATTACGATTGGGATTGCTCAGCCTTACAGAAGATACAGGGCAAATCTATTGCAAAAACAAAAACAAAATCAATCATTATACTTAATACTTCTGTAGTATGCATTCCACCATGATGTAGAATTTGACACATGATGGGCTTATCTTGGACTTCATTCAGTTATTCATTTCTTATGGTATGCAAGCCCTGAACTTCATTTATATATGTATACGTATATACGTATACATATATATAATTACAATAGTGCCAGTCTTTTGCTGATCATGAAACAGTAGCAGTACAGCTGGAAATAAGAATATATGTATACATATATATAATTACAATAGTTCCAGTCTTTTGCTGATCATGAAACAGTAGCAGTACAGCTGGAAATAAGAATAGATCATTCAGGGGTAGGGTGAGGGAGGGCCTAACAAAATAAAAAATGATCATTCATAATCAATGAGCTGAGATGATAAAGACAAATGTTGGACTTTCAAAACAATTTCAGGGCACAGACCACAGAGATTATGAGATATAATAGGTTTGGGAAACATATTTCTCCTCGTAAGGGAAAAACCAAGACCTTGAGCTAGTATCAAGAGTCAGATGCTTGGGGCACCTGGGTGGCTCAGTGGGTTAAGCCTCTGCCTTCGGCTCAGGTCATGATCTCAGGGTCCTGGGATCGAGCCCCGCATTGGGCTCTCTGCTCAGCGGGGAGCCTGCTTCCTCCTCTCTCTCTGCCTGCTTGTGATCTCTCTCTGTCAAATAAATAAATAAAATCTTTTAAAAAAAAAAAGAGTCAGATGCTTAACCAGCTGAGCCACCTAGGCACCCCTTAAGATTTTTCTTTTTAAGTAATCTCTTAACTTTTTTCTTGAACTCTTTTTTCTCTTTGAACTCATAATTTCTCGTGAAGTCATAACTGGACCAAGAGTCACATATTCTACCAACAGAGCCAGCCAGGTGCTCTAAGAAAAACCTTTTATATTATGTCACAGTGTAACACCTCTGCTACATAAAAGCTTAAATAATTTACGTTGTTAGGGGGTGTGTGTGTGTGTGTTATGAAAGAGAGAGAATATAGTAACTTTTATGTTGAATTTTACATTTACAAAAAACAAAATAATTAGCAGGTAGGGTCTGTTGAAGTATATTGAGGTCTTGTTTGACCTATAAAATAATTTTATTAATGAAAATTAATTTTATTAGTATTTAATAACAGCAGTCATTTCTAAAACATGATGTTAACATACCAGAAGATGCATTCTTGCTACAAATTCCTTGAACTCAAGGAACTTCAATTTCCTAATCTCTAAAATGAGGCAAAAGAACAATAGATTTACCTGTGGAATACAACTGAACTGTGAATGGTATTTTACCTTAGGCAATACATTTGATATTGTTTTACAATTATATTGCATGTCCCTCTTTAAAATCAATACCTGACTTCCAAATGTATACTTTCAGGATAGTGTGCAAACTGCTTAGTGAGATTTATGAACATATTCATTGCTTATATAAACTATCCGATACTGTGTCAATGCTGGATATGCTACTGTCATTTGCTCATGCCTGCACTCTTTCTGACTATGGTAAGTTACTTTCTTTGGAATAAATATGTTGCATACTGAAATTTGTATTCCATCCAAGCAATTTTATATAACAATTATGAATGCTTTACATTTTTTTACCTGAAATATAGTCTCTTGCCTATGGTCTTAGACTAAGACTTAAAGTAGAAGAAGTAAAATTACTCTTAAAATTTATTTTAAAAGTAAGAAAATTGTTTACTGAGAAATTGACAAATGAGAAAGAAAATACTGCAAGAAACTTTAAAGTTTCCCCAAATAGGAAAGACTGAAAAGCTTCCTCCTTGGTGGAAATAACAATGATCCAAATTGATAAAGTTCAAATCTGAAGACTCCTGAGAGGAAGTGTGACAGAAGCAAATGAGAGAAATGAATCTCCAAGTGAACATTTTCTAAACTAGCTCCTTAGATTGAGCATCTTAAGATCAGGGATTATATCATATATTTTTAATAGTTTTCTTAGCTATTAAGATATTTCATGTTGCTCCATTTTAATTTGAGAGGGATCATCCTGAAACTCCAAACTTATAAATAATAACTTCTGGTGTTAAAAATATTGAAGAGACTGTCTTTTTTCCACTGTATATTTTTTCCTGCTTTGTCGAAGATTATTTGACCATAGAGTTGAGGGTCCATATCTGGGCTCTCTACTCTGTTCTACAGGTCTATGTGTCTGTTTTGATGCCAGTACCATGCTGCTTGGTAATCACAGCTTTGTAGTAAAGCTTGAAATCAGGTAACCTGATGCCGCCAGTTTTATTTTTGTTTTTCAACATTTCCTTACCAATTCGGAGTCTCTTCTGATTCCATACAAATTTTAGGATTATTTGCTCCAGCTCTTTGAAAAATACTGGTGGAATTTTGATCGGAATGGCATTAAAAATATAGATTGCTCTAGGTAGTATAGACATTTTAACAATGTTTATTCTTCTGATCCAAGAGCATGGAATGGTTGCCATCTTTTTGTGTCTTCTTCAATTTCTTTCATGAGTTTTCTGTAGTTCCTCGAGTACAGATCCTTTATCTCTTTGGTTAGGTTTATTCCCAGGTATCTTATGGTTCTTGGTGCTATAGTAAATGGAATCGATTCTCTAATTTCCCTTTCTGTATTTTCATTCTTAGTGTATAAGAAAGCCACTGATTTTTGTACATTGACTTTGTATCCTGCCACGTTACTGAATTGCTGTATGAGTTCTAGTAGTTTGGGGGTGGAGTCTTTTGGGTTTTCCATATAAAGAATCATGTCATCTGCAAAGAGAGAGAGTTTGACTTCTTCATTGCCAATTTGGATGCCTTTTATTTCTCTTTGTTGTCTGATTGCTGTTGCTAGGACTTCTAATACTATGTTGAACAAGAGTGATGAGAGTGGGCATCCTTGTCGTGTTCCTGATCTCAACAGGAAGGCTGTGAGCTTCTTCCCATTGAGGATGATATTTGCTGTGGGTCTTTCATAGATAGATTTTATGAAGTTCAGGAATGTTCCCTCTATCCCTGTACTTTGAAGCATTTTAATCAGGAATGGATGCTGGATTTTGTCAAATGCTTTTTCTGCATCAATTGAGAGGACCATGTGGTTCTTCTCTCTTCTCTTATTGGTTTGTTCTATCACATTGATTGATTTGCGAATGTTGAACCATCCTTAAAAATACTTTTAAAGTAGTTTAAAAATTATTTTCTAACCAACTTCTCTCTCTTATAATGAATGCTTTTGAGTTTATTCATGTGTCTCCTCTAGAAGCGTATAGGATTTTATTTTTTTAGAAGCATATAGGATTTTAGTGTTTCCTTGTCCCCATGCCCTGTCTTCCTCCCTTTACCTTGGAAGGTAGTCATAGAAACCTGATCTTTATTTATTTCTATAAATAATATATTTTGTGTCTGTTTTGCCTATCATCTGGGTATTCTTTTTAGACAAAATTTCTGTAAGTTTCTGGACATAAAATTATATTTACATTTGGCTCTACTTTATATCCATACATCACTTGAAAAGCTAAGTATGCCAAATTTGAAAAAAAGCCTAAGATGGGAATTAAGGTAAATGTGCAATTTTGTAGTACTGGTAATTAATTGTTATTTTAAAAGTATTATCAGGATGCCTGGGTGGTTCAGTTGTTAAGCATCTGACTCTTGATTTCAGCTCAGACCATGATCCTATGGTCATAAAATTGAGTCCCATGTTGGGCTCCATAATCAGTGGGGAGTCTGCTTGAGATTCTCCTTCAGCCCACCCCTCTACCTCACACTCTTTCTCTTTCTCTCAAAAAAAAAAAAAAAAAAAAAAAGTATTATCAGCGTGCCTGGTGGCTCAGTCAGTTAAACGGCTGCCTTCGGCTCAGGTCATTCATCCCAGAGTCCTAGGATCAAGCCCCACATCGGGCTCCCTGCTTGGAAAGAAGTCTGCTTCTCCCTCTTCTGCTCCCCCTGCTTATGCCCATTCTTTCTCTCTTTCTCTCTCTCTATGTCAAATAAATAAATAAAACCTTTAAAAAAAGGTATTATCAATGACTAGTTGACTCTTTTTAATCTATATAAATCTGGAAATGTTACACAGACTATTTTAAACTCAGGAAAATGGCAAAGAACTAAATCCTAGGGTTCCCTGGAAGTGAATAAAAGTTGTGATGGTGATTAGAATGCGTCAGTTACAATCTAGAGGAATTTTGGTAGAGATTTAAGATGAAATAGTACCTTAATGCTTTGTCCTAGATTGACCCTAGTCAAATCACACATACACACCACACAGACCATTAAACATAAATATATTAATCTTACAAAACCGTTATTTTATTTTATTTCATTTTAGTTCGGCCAGAATTTACTGATACTTTAGCAATCAAACAGGGATGGCACCCCATTCTTGAAAAAATATCTGTGGAAAAACCTATCGCCAACAATACTTATATTACAGAAGGAAGTAATTTTTTGATCATAACTGGACCTAATATGAGTGGGAAATCCACATATTTAAAACAGATTGCCCTTTGTCAGATTATGGCCCAGATTGGTAAGTTATGGCTTTACTTCATACTTAGCAATTCTGTTTCCCATTTAAAATGCTTTGTGCCTAGTATTTTAGATCCAGGTGCCTTAATTAGTTTGGAGTAGGTTTTCTTACCTAAAAATATAATAGTGTCTATTATGAAGATTTGGTAGATTAAGCTCCATCCAATTTGGATTGCATTGTACTAAAAATTTTATAGGATGTAACACAAGTAAAAACTACCTTACTATAACTGTTAATGTTTTATCAGTTATTACTAAACTGAATCATATCTTTATTTCTGATTCAAAACCAAACTTTGTTGTGAGAAAAAGTAAAATAAGTAGAATAAGCTGCTGCCTTTAATAACTCATTTAAGATTTTTCCAAATTATAACTTTGGGGAAAGAAACATCTTTTACTTAATTTAAGGGCTACCAGTAACTCAGGCACAGCAGTTGATACACATTATGTGTGCTTACATACACATTGAAATAGCTGTCATTGGTGCCACAATGTCATGTATTTCTTGGTGTAGGGGTATAACTTAGCTCTGAAAACAAGGTTTCTTTGAGAAGTCTATGAATCAGAAATGAGATGATTTGTTCTAATGCAGTTGTTCTCAACCAGGGATGATTTTGCTTCCTCCCCTACTGCACTCCTGGCCCCCAAACTTGGCAGTGTCTGGAGACATTTTTGGTTCTTAACGCTGAGGGAACTATAGAGTCCAGAGATGTTGCTGAACATCCTACAATGCACAAGACATTACTCCTCCCCCTGACATATGTAAGAAAGATTATCTAGCCCAAGTTGTTAGTAGTGTGGTGGTTGAGAAACCCTGGCCTAATGTAATAAATTGTAAGTGAAATACAACAATAATAATATTGGTGATACAATGCAGATTTACCCTTACTACTAGGAAAGAAAATCAGAGGTGAATGGGTGAAGAGTAACTATTTTATTGGGTTTATAGTTGTATTGGAATGAAAAGGACATCTAATTTCCCTCCTCTTATAAAGAAACTGATTCATATGTGATAATAATCTTATTTCTATTTTAATAGTTATGACGAGCTCTGTCCTTTAAAAAAAAAAAAACAAGCTACGCAATTGTTGGACATCTGTAATTGTTAGAGCATTCATTATACTGACTTGAAATCTGACTTTCTATAACTTCTGCTCAATAGTCCTAACTTTTATCTTCTATGCATCACAGAATAACCTAATCTCTTTTGATAATAGCCCCTCAAATACTCAAAGAAAATTATTCTACTTCTCTTGTCACTCATTTTAAACCTTTAAAATACCTAAAAGTATATACAGTATCTCATATAATGTGATCATAAAGGAAACAGAATTTGAAAGGCATGGAAATTAAGACCATAGGCTTTGGAGCTAGACCTTGTTCATCTAGTTACTAGCTCTGTGATCTAAGGCAAATAACTTAACTTCCTTGGTGTTCTTATCTGTAAATGAAATTTATAATAGTACTCAATTCTAAGAATTGTTGTAAAGACAATGAGATAAGGTGCCCTTTGGCTCTGGTCATGATCCCTGGGTCCTGGGATCAAGCCCCTCATCAACGGCATCTGGCTCCCTGCTCAGCGGGAAGCCTGCTCCTCCCTCTCCCACTCACCCTGCCTGTGTTCCTCTCTTGCTGTGTGTCTCTCTCTGTCAAATAAATAAATAAATGAAATCTTTTTAAAAAAATGATTAAGTGAGATAATGTATATAAAATACTATGAATGTAGGGAAGGGTATAGAAAAGAAGGAGATTTTCCAGGCAGAGGTAAGAACATATTCTTTTTTTTTTTAATGATTTAAAAAAAAATTTTATAAACACATAATGTATTATTAGCCCCAGGGGTACAGGTCTGTGAATCGTCATGTTTACACACTTCACAGCACTCACCATAGCACACACCCTCCCCAATGTCCATAACTCCACCCCCCCTCTCCCGACCCCCCTCCCCCTCAGCCACCCTCCGGTTGTTTTGTGACATTAAGAGTCTGTAAGAACATATTCTAAAGCAAAAACAAACAAACAAAGACAAACCAAAAAAACCCCAGTGTGATGTGCCCACTGAAGTACAAGAAGTCCAGATTCCTTTGTAGAGTAAACAATGTCTGAAGCCAGAGACGTGGGCAAAAGCCAGATCATGAAGGGCCTTAGGTACTTCACTGAAGAGATATAAACTTTATCCAAAAATCTGTAGGGAGCTGTTGAAATTTAAGTAAGATAATCACATGATTGTATTTGCCTTTCACATAGATCATTCTGGCTGATATATTGTTAGAGGAGAGCCAGACCAGAAGTAAAATCTTAGTGTGTGTGTGGCGGGGGTGGAGGAGGTGCTTCTGTAATAATTTTTAGATTTAAAAATGTCAGAGGGCCTTTTTGGTGGCGGTAAATACAAATGAACTAAAGAAAAAGTACGAACATCTACCATATATGCTATATCCTCTCCTTGGTACTTTCACATTTATTTTCCCATTTAATCCTTCCAGAAATCCTGTGAGAAAGTTGTATTTAAGAGATCTGCTTGTGAGGTTACTATTGCTATTATTGTTACTTTTATTTTTATTAACATTATCCTGACTTTTGCTTTCTTTTCCTGCTATTTCCTTAGATGTTGATGCTACTCTTCATCCTTATCTTGGTTTTAAATCCTGGAATAATCAGGGGTTTGTTTCCTTTATTCCCATTATTTCACCATTTTGTTCCATATGATTGATAATTTTCCCATTCAACTATTTGTATATTTTTATCCTTATGATTTTAGAATGCCTTTTATGTCCTATTCCGTATAGAGATAGTTGTATTGATTTGCTTTCAAAAGGTGAATATTTTATATTATTTAGTATGATGACTTCTCAAGCAGAAAAATCCTCAGAGATGAAAACTCACCTTTTAAAAAAATTCAATGTTTTGCTTTCATTCTAATTTCTGAGTATTTCTACACATTTTTTTATTATTTTTTTAAATTTTTTAATAAACATATAATGTATTATTAGTCCCAGGGGTACAGGTCTATGAATCGCCATGTTTACACACTTCACAGCACTCACCATAGCACATTTTCTACACATTTCTAATAGATATTTCTTAATACATCATTCTGTAACAGTTTTATCAACTTGAGCTTCATAAGCATTTCCTTCAAATTTTCCTATTTTGAGTTTTTTATCTAACCATATTATTTAACATTTTTGTGAAGTTTATAGTAAATCTTTCTAATGTACTTGGATTTATACTGTCTTACTTGAACTTCCAGATAACTTTGTACAATAGTAAAGTCAAGTATTTCCATTTATATGTGAGAAGGATGAGACTGGGAGAATCTAATTACTGCCCAAGGATATATGATAAGTGACAGAGCTGGTGCCATGTTGTCTGTATATCCAGAGATCTTTCCACTATGTAATCCTTAGCAAGGCTAATAAATAACCTAAGTTGGTGAAAAGTATAAAATATTAGTACTTATATTTAATCAAAGCATTTCAGTTTACATTGACCTTATATTTTACAGGATCATATGTTCCAGCAGAATATTCTTCCTTTAGAATTGCTGAACAGATTTTTACAAGAATCAGTACTGATGATGAAATTGAAACAAATTCATCAACATTCATGAAGGAAATGAAAGAGGTACCCAAACGAAACTTTCCATATGTAAAATACACATTAAATTCCTCCACTAATGGTCAATTATTATGTTAGGAAGTATCCTTATACTAAAACATGCAGATGTGCTTATATTCCTCTACAAGAGCCAGAGGGCAGTCAAAGACAGCTTCTAGTTTCTTTCTTATGTGGAAATGGAAGAGATGGTTTTATTGAAAAATACAGTTTTAAGGAAAAAGCTAGTATTATTGAACAAAAAAATATGCTTTCATGTTTTTGTATGGGATATATAAAAGACTTTCAGAAAACAATGACCTGTTCAGGACCATTGCATTGTATCTCTTGTTCCTGTTAGGTTTGATTTTAAAATAATAGTTCACTGTGTTAGAATGCTTTTAAAAAATCATCCTCTTATGTGCCCCTTTAGAATCTTCACTTTGTATAACAAAGTATGTGTCATCACCTTTTTCTGATCTGAGCAAATATCAAATAGTCTTGAAGGACTAAATGTATTGAATATAGCTCTTGGGCTGTCTTCAGTAGGTAGGAATTAATGGATCACTGTAGAGTTGGATAACTTTTTGTAAAAGGGGGAGAATAGTTATTATTTGTGCTACCATATGTGACTTTTACATAATTATTTAGTATGTATTGCAGATTTTGGCTCTCCGAGGTGTACTGGGGTAGCTGTGGGAGAATATAGCAGTGTACTAGGTGCTCAAGGTACATTTTTAAATGGTCCCAGCTCTCAAGAAGCTTAGTCAAAAAGAAAGGTAAAAAGCCATGAAATTTACTATTGTGTCAGTACATAACAGGTATAATTATAATTTTTGATAAAGAAGTTAAATACTCTTCAGTGGAGAAGGAACATTTCTGTCAATTAAAGTCTTGGTCTTTGTTGAGTATGGATTTATATTTACTTGTTTAAATAGGAATCAATGGACTTGGATACTTTTCCCTCAATTTTTCTTTCTTTACTAGCTATTGAGATGTTAAAATAAACTTGAGAAATAGTTTTGAGTATAATATGAGAATTGATTAGTCATTTGTGGAAGAGAAAATGACAATCTTTGTGCATTATTTATTATTTATTTATTTTTTATTTTTTAAAGATTTTATTTATTTGACAGACAGAGATTATAAGTAGGCAAGAGAGGCAGGAGAGAGGAGGAAGCAGGCTCCCCACTGAGCAGAGAGCCCGATGCGGGGTTCGATCCCAGGACCCTGGGATCATGACCCAAGCCGAAAGCAGAGGCTTTAACCCACTGAGCCACCCAGGCGCACCTTTGTGCATTATTTAAGTACTTAATTCATTGCTTAGTTTTATTTCACTGTATCTAAAACATTAATATTTTAAATAATGGTTATTTACTCTTTGTTGTCTCATACGCATATGCATGTGTCTGTTACATACATATCAGCTGTTCTATTAAAATTATTAGTCATGAGATTTTTTAAAAGAAAAGCAATGTGCTAGTTTCTGTTCAGCTGGATAGCTTTATAAAAATAAGTTTCAGATGAAGTAATTAAGAGACTGGATTTTTCCTCATTTTTTAAGTTGGTAGTGACAGCTGTTTGGTTACAATGAATAATATTAAAATTATATTTTTCAGATAGCTTACATTCTACATAATGCTAATAACAAATCACTCATATTAATTGATGAACTTGGCAGAGGTACTAATACAGAAGAAGGTATTGGCATTTGTTATGCTGTCTGTGAATATCTGCTGAGCTTAAAGGTATTCTTCTCTGTTTCTTTTTAAGTGTATTAATTTTGAGCCCTTTTTAAAAAAAGATTTATTTATTTGAGAGAGAGGGAACAAGAGAGAGCTCACACACCTCTGAGCAGGAGGAAGGGCAGAGGGAAAGGGAGAGAGAAATTTCCTGCAGACTCCCCACTGAGCACAGAACTTATATATGGGGCTTGATTTCACAACTGTGAGATCATGACCTAAGTGGAAACCAAGAGTCTAGTGCTCAACTAACGGAGCTACCCAGGCGCCCCCTTCATGTATCCTTTATATATTTATCATGATTGGGTTTTATTGGCATCTACAAATAGCTCTTTAAACAATTTTAGGTAATAAAAGTATACCATAGTATTTATATTTTTGTTAGTTGTGGGAACAGCTGGTATGATAGCCATGTAGACAGGTAAAGGAGGAAATCAAGAAATACAAATAATATCAAGACTAGTCACTTGGCTTTAATTTAATCAAATTAAAAG
Organism: Mellivora capensis; assembly: GCA_004024625.1. Taxonomy (NCBI): domain Eukaryota; kingdom Metazoa; phylum Chordata; class Mammalia; order Carnivora; family Mustelidae; genus Mellivora; species Mellivora capensis. The sequence continues at coordinate 30,140 of PISX010014169.1, read as the reverse complement.
GCAAAACATGAAAGCGTTTCAATAATTGTCTCCATGGATAATAACATTGACTATGATGTTACAACATGAAGTGAAAAACTAGGCATCTGAGGTCACTTTGTGGAAAATTATTTTACTTACCCAGCTAAGATTCATTCCTTTAAAGAAAACAAGTTTTCACAAGTCAAGTAAAAGAGACTATGATTTTTGCTGTTTTATTAAGCTGATTTGTAAAATATCTTTTTAGATAATCTCTCAGAATATATGCAGGTGTGAACAAACTTAAAAATATTTTTCCACATTTAAAGTACTTTGAAATAGGGTCCTGAGATTGAGCCCCACATTGGGCTGTCTGCTCAGCAGGGAGCCTGCTTCCCCACTCTCTCTCTGCCTGCCTTTCTCCCTACTTGTGATCTCTGTCTGTCAAATAAATAAATAAAATTTTTAAAAAAAGAGTACCTTGAAATATCCCTAAGATGATCTTCTTTACCTTAAGTGACAGTCCATAATGATTTATTATAAAGAATGAGAAAAATCTTATTTTTATGATAGATATGTGATAAATCAAAAGTAATATTAAGAGATAACATTTGTTTTTGTAATAGCGAATCTATGTCAGTTGATCAGAATTTCTCATAAAAATAAGATATATGTATTAAGTGTTAGGATTAAAATCTAATTAGTGTCTGTGATGGTTAATTTTGTACATCAGCCTGACTGTACTACAGAGTACTGGACATTTTGTCAAGTAAGATTTTGGGTGTATCTATCAGGGTTTCTGAATGAGATTTGTATTTGAACTAGTGGACCCTCCCTAGAGTGAGTGGGTCCCATCTGGTCAGTTTTTTTGTATGTTTTTTGTTTGCTTTTTTTCATGGGCTTGGTAAATATCAGTTCTTTTTATTTCCTCTGTTCCATTCAAGCTCTAACATAAGGAGGGTTAAGAGTAGTTAATCCTATAAATCATCATTTAAATTAGAGTGTAAAGGAGACACTGCAAAAGAAAATGTTCCAGGATCAGAAACACAACATATGAGAACTAGGGTCTACACTTGCACGAGAGAAGTCTATATCACAGGGACAAAAGCTTAGTGCTCTGTCTTTGCATAAGAGTTTAGTTTAAAAGGGGGCGGTGGGTGTTGAGTTGGCAAAGGGATGGATAGAGTGAGCTAGAATGTCTGTCATTCCACAGAACCACCCCTTCCCTTTGAGGTCTCCTTGGCACTATTCTCTGACAGCAGAGAAGCCAGAAACACATATGGTGAATGGCCTTCCTTGGAGGGCTGCGGGCTAGAACCTGCCAGGGAGGTTTTGAAGGTGGAGAAGGGGCCGTAATTCACTGTGTGCAGCCTAGAGCATACACAGACCTGGTCCAGGACAGCCTTAGAGGGGTTCCTGAGAGCTTCTGGTTTTGCTGCTGCCCTCTGAGAGAGATGTCAGGGGCTTTCCAGCTGTTCCAGACAATTGCAGTGGCCCAGTGAGCTCTTGAGAATTGCAGATTTTGACGCTCTGAGATGTACTGGGGTAGCTGCAACCCTGACCCTTGCTCCACCAGCTCTCCCTGCTCCTTTACAAAACCCTCCATACCCAGACGCATGCCAGGGCTCCTGTTTTCCTGGCTACAAACGGACCAACAAACCTGCTCCCTGGTACCACATCTGACCATCATACCTTCCAGGAGCTGTTCCTCTTCAGCTCTGTCCCATGGGATCTGGATCATCCAACCTTATTCTCAGCTCCAGAGATGAGGCCAGACTGACTCAAGCTCTTTCTCCATGCCTCAGTGATGCTCAGGAGTGGATGCCTACCCAACCTGGCCAGTGAGTATAGGAGGAGTGTCCTGGCCACAGTGACATGTCACTCAGAAAGTTTCCAAAAACTTTCTGAGTGACATCTGGGTAAAAAGTTCCCCTCCTCTGGACACTGTGTCATGGTGGAGGGACCAAACTGCTGTGGCCACTTGGTTCCAGGAGGGCATGCAACCGGAGGTTCTCACAAACTCAGGAACAGCAAATGAGAAGGCTATCGAGAAACAGAACTTGATTCATAGTCAAACAGACCTTGGAATCCACCCTGCCATTGGATTTTCAGTTTCCATGTTGGTAAAGCCTATTCAGCCTGGGTTTTTTGATGTAGCCAAAAATGTTCTTGACTTACTAAGTATTTTCCTAAGACACCTTTACTAGTGGATTTCTTGACTAAATGTATTAACATTTGTTTCTTCTCACTAAAGGTCAAATTTTCAACAGGGCTGTCCATGTAAGATTTATAGTTTTGAGTCTTAAAGACTCAGACTGGAACTATAGCATTTTGTTCTGTTTGTTCTTCTGTTGGCTGGTGTAAGCCACTAGGTTCTCCATGTACTGCAAGAACAGCTTTAAGAACTTTAGATACTCTTTTAAGAATTTTTTCCATGAACCACATGAATGTTGCAGTCAGCGATAAAATTGGGAAAAGCACAGGATACAGAAGCTTAATATTACTTCTTTTGCTTGGAGCACAACCTTCTTTCTACCCACTGCTGATGTCTCAATTCCATGGAGGCAGTAACTTGGCTAGACGTGTGTGCAGTGTGTGCTGATGTTTCAAAGCATGATGAGCACTTCCAGAATTGTTCTAGAACTGAAAAAGAGTTAGGATGGGGGTGCCACAGAGTTCACAGATTACCTGGGCCACTTCTCAGCAGGAAGACTGTCCAAGTCACTAACAGCACAGTGATTCTCAGACATGTGGTAATGCAACTCGTACATGATTTTTGTAATTCAAGAACTGTAGGCATTTGTTTCAGAATTCCTTCTAATCTGGCTGCTTCCCAGCTTCTTCAGGCAAAGGCAGGAGAGGCCAAATGCTTATGATGCTCTTCTCACAGCTTCGCACATTTTTTTTTTTTTTTGTGAGAAACTGGATGGAAGGAACACTCTAGCCTGCAAGACCAACTAATGATTTTATTACTGCTTTTTCCTTAAACCTTGATAATGGATCTTCATCAATGAAGATGAATGAATGAGTAAAAGTACAATGGAAGATGCAAGCAATTGATTTGTTGCTTCTTTTGGAAATTTGGATAAGTTGATTTCCCCATGGCTTAAGTGACCTCTTGTATGGAGATTCTCCCTATGGTTCAGGAAATCCCAAAGAAATTCTGTTGCAGGAATTTGATTTTTACCATCATTCAAGTCTTTTGCCAGTATTTCCTCACAGGTGGCATAAAGAGCTGTTGACTCAGCAGTCAGAAGTCTTTGCGGACATTTGTTAATGGCAAAACTCTCCTAAGTCTTGTCTCTAGCTGTGTCAATAACAACATGGCACAGTTGGCAAAGCTGTGTAGCTTGAACTTGATTCATGTGACTAATCAGTATAGGAAGAGGACTTTTAATATAACAGTGTATTTCTTCATCACTTCTTCTATTACTGAAAGTACCTCAGAAGTAGCAGCAGGGAAAACAACCAAATCCTCCAGATTTGTAAGAGCTAGGAAAGGTCCGTGTGCCAGTGCAAGTTTAGTTTGTTGCAGGTAACTCCAGCAGCTGACCCAATCCTGCTGTCAACAGTGTCATTGCTGAACAGTAGTTTGGAGGGATTTCTTGAGGGGACACAAACCCATGCCACAAGATGTTATGTAGATTGAGTCCATGTGGAGATCCAATGAAGACTTCTGGTATATCTGCTATGTATTAGCAAGCTCCTCAGATGCAAGCAGATCTCTTAAAAGGGGGTTTCCTGGGGTACCTGTTTTGTTGAGCATCTGACTTGATTTTGGCTCAGGTCATGATTTAAGGTCTGGGATAGAGCCCTGCATGGGGCTCTGCACTCAGGGCAGAGTCTGCTTGGAATTCTCTCCCTCTCCCTCTCCCTCTACTACCCCTCCCCACACCCCGCTGCATGCCCTCTCTCTCTTAAAGGGGGGACATTCCTTCCTGTTTAGTAAAAATACATCACCTGAAGCCTGTTGTAGACATGCTGTCAGTTTTATTAAGCTAAAAGAAATAGCAGGAGATTCAAAGCTTTCCAAAGCACCAGATATTTCAGGAAATAACTCTACAAAAGCTGTCCACCTCAGCCATGGTCTATATTGAATTTCAAACTGCCCTTTGGTCAGAGATAACAAATATGAGTGGACAGCCTCACACACAGCCCAGCAGCCTTACACTTCCCCAGTAATCCAGACTCTGGGCTGATTCTGTGTAAACCACACAGTCTGTGATTGTCTTCTAACATACTTCACCTCTCTTACAGTGCCATTGATAATCAGTGTTTTCTCTGAATTAAACCTGAGTTTACAGATCATATCATAGGACTGAGGGAGAAAGATAAGTGGTAATAGGATCCTCTGTTAGCATACTATATGTTTGGGAATTACAGCTTGGGACCTGGGAGGTAAGGGAACTGGCCCCTGGACAATCTGGGGGTAGGTACAGCACCAAGGAGAGGGAGGGCAAGGGGTATGTCTTTGGGGTCAGGGTCAGGTGCCCATCTTCTCTAGTTGCCCACTAGGGGGCTGGTAGGCCTACCTGCTTCTGCAGTGATGCAGTCATAGTGGAGGCCCAGGAGTGGTGGCCTAGAGCCCAAATCAGGGCCTGCCTTCCAGCTCACTCTCAGGTCCACCCTGCAAGGAGGGTGTGGCCAATGCTGCACCTTCTCCCGCCCTTACTATACTGGGCCTGAACACACCAGGTGAGTGCTCACGTGTGCATAGGCACCCTGGCTCCCATCTGCTCTACCTCCATGACTTCTAGCTCCTCCCATCCAGTCAGTTTTTCGTGGAGCCTAGTTGAATACCTGAATAAAACAAAAAGGCTGACCTTCCTGGGAGTGAGGGGTTACTTCCTATCTGACTGCCTTCAATCTAGAATCATTTTTCCTGCCTTTGGAATAGAATTGAAACATCAGCTTTTTCTGGATCTTGAGCCTGCTAGCATTTGGACTGGAACTATATATACCATTTGCTCTCCAGTTCTCAGGTCTTAAAGACTCAGACTGGAACTATAGCATCAGCTCTCCTGATTGCAGATCTGGAGATTCTTAAGTCTCCATAATCATATGAACCAATTCCTAATAGTTAATCTCTCTCTCTTTCTCTCTCTCTACACACACACACACACACACACACACACACACACACACAGTATTCTAGTTCTCTGGACAAGACTGACTATTACAGATTTTGATATTGAGTGTGGTTCTAGAGCAATAGAATTTTTTTTAATAATTAAAAAAATTTTTTATAAACATATAATGTATTATTAGCCCCAGGGGTATAGGTCTGTGAATTGCCAGGATTACACACTTCATAGCACTCACCATAGCACATACCCTTCCCAATGTCCATAACCCCACCACCCTCTCCCTACCCCCCGCCCGGGCAACCCTCAATTTGTTTTGTGAGATTAAGAGTCTCTTATGGTTTGTCTCCCTCCTGATTCTATCTTGTTTCATTTATTCTTTTCCTACCCCCTAACCCCCCATGTTGCATCTCCACTTCCTCATACAAGGAGATCATATGGTAGTTATCTTTCTCTGATTGACTTATTTTGCTAAGCATAATACCTTCTAGTTCCATCCACGTTGTTGCAAATGTCAAGATTTCATTTCTTTTGATGGCTGCATAGTATTCCATTGAATATATACCACATCTTCTTTATCTATTCATCTCTTGATGGACATCGAGGTTCTTTCCATAGTTTGGCTATTGTGGACATTGCTGTTATAAACATTCGGGTGCATGTGCCCCTTCAGATCACTCTGTTTTTATCTTTAGGGTAAGTACCCAGTAGTGCATTTGCTGGGTCATAGGGCAGCTCTATTTTCAACTTTTTGAGGAACCTCCATGCTGTTTTCCAGAGTGGTTACATTAGCTTTCATTCCCACCAGCAGTGTAGGAGGGTTCCCCTTTCTCCACATCCTCGCCAGCATCTGTCATTTTCTGACTTACTAATTTTAGCCATTCTGACTGGTGTGAGGTGGTATCTCATTGTGGTTTCAATTTGTATTTCCCTGATGCCGAGTGATGTGGAGCACTTTTTCATGTGTCTGTTGGCCATCTGGATGTCTTCTTAGCAGAAATGTCTGTTCATGTCCTCTGCCCATTTCTTGATTGGATTATTTGTTTTTTGGTTGTTGAGTTTGATAAGTTCTTAATAGATTTTGGATACTAGCCCTTTATCTGATATGTCGTTTGCAAATATCTTCTCCCATTCTGTCAATTGTCTTTTGGTTTTGTTGACTGTTTCCTTTGCTGTGCAAAAGCTTTTGATCTTGATGAGGTCCCAGTAGTTCATTTTTGCCCTTGCTTCTCTTGCCTTTGGCGACGTTCCTAGGAAGAAGTTGCTGCGGCTGAGGTTGAAGAGGTTGCTGCCTGTGTTCTCCTCAAGGATTTTGATGGATTCCTTTCTCACATTGAGGTCCTTCATCCATTTTGAGTCTATTTTCGTGTGTGGTGTAAGGAAATGGTTCAGTTTCATTTTTCTGCATGTGGCTGTCCATAGAGCAACATAATTTTAACGATGAGTTTTCTGAATCAGTTCTGGGGTTTCTGGAATTGACTCTTTAATCTGATTAGATTTACTTTATTTTATTTTTATTATTTAACTCAAAGACTTGTTTTATTATAGTACATGGGTTGGGACTAATGGGAAGGGGTAGATATAGTGGGCAACTATGGCCCTAATTAGTATTGGATGCCCATCCTGATGGCTGGGAATGTGCTAAAGATGCCACCACTCTGCATTATGGTTTTCCTGATGCCACCCATCAGCTCCCAACCCCACATTCCAACCCTGAGCAAAAAAAAAAAAAAGTACCCAAGAGCACCCCAGCTACCATGCGCACTGCATAGCCCATCATAAAGCCCATCTACACGTGGTTGAAGCAGCTTGGCTTGGTGTGTCTGTAGGGCCCTATAGCCACTGGCATCCTCTTAGTGTTCAGGTCCCTGTACCATGGTGCCCCCACCTCACCTCTAATCTGATTAAAGATACTAATGACTCTATTTCTAGTAGTAGACTGTAATAGTTTTGTTTGATACATAAATTTTGAGGACATTAATGTTATTATGAACATAGTCCTTACTAGTTTACTGAATTTTTTCTGTTGCTTTATAAATTTGGTTTTATACCCCTTTTGATTTATTAATTAGAGTTTTTTCATTTTTCTGTCATGTACCTCTTGCCACACCCCCTTAATTGTTGATGCCATTTGCCAGCCCAAATATGTTCTTTTTAATGTCTTAAGACTTTCTTTTTCCACCAGTCACATCTTTATAGTTTTTTTCTGGCAATATCTTAAAACATAACCAATTATGCAAATCTCTAGTTTAGTAACTCAGGACTGGAAACCATGTGCTGGTCATGTTACTTAAACCACCTGCATCAATATCACCTAAAATACTTCTGGAAAATGGAATTTTCTGGGACTCCACATTACAATAACTACCAATAATTTGCATCTTAACAAGCTCCCCTGGGGGTTACTAAAGTTTGAGAATCATTGTCCTAAGCATTATTCTCCACCTTTTCTTTCTTCTTTTAAGTACCTAACCTAAACACAATGCAAATCTAAAACCTAAAAATCTTTGTGATTTCTAATACCTAAGACAAACCATTGATTCCACTTTCCCAAAAAATAGTTATATGGAGGGAAGCTACTTTTTTTTTTTTAACTTTTTCTGGGGGGGGAAAGCTACTTTTAAAGTAAAGTTTTTTTAAAAGTTGAGAAAAATGTTATGATTTTATTTGTAGATTACTTTTCTAATAAATGATTACCTCACTTAGCAGCTTTATCTCTGGTAAATCTCATCTTTTTAATATCTTCAGATTTTTTTAAAGATTTAAAAAAAATTTTTTTTAATTTACTTATTTGTCAGAAAGAGAGGGAGAGAGAGCGAGCAAGCACAGGCAGACAGAGTGGCAGGCAGAGGCAGAGGGAGAAGCAGGCTCCCTGCCAAGCAAGGAGCCCGATGTGGGACTCGATTCCAGGACACTGGGATCATGACCTGAGCCGAAGGCAGCCACTTAACCAACTGAGCCACCCAGGCGTCCCTAGGATTTTATTTTTAAATTTGTTCTCTTTTTTGTAATATAACATATGTGTGATGTGTAAACATAATAAAATCTCTTTCACTGAATATAAATTTGCTGAACATTTTGAAATGAATTGACCAGTATTAGTTTCATTCCTACACTTTTGCCAAGCTACCTGGAAAATCAAACTAATTTTTTTTCTAGTTCATTTAAAAAATACATTTATTGTTATATATTCTAGGCATTTACCCTGTTCGCTACACATTTCCTGGAACTATGTCATATAGAGGTCCTGTATCCTAATGTAGAAAACATGCATTTTGAAGTTCAGCATGTGAAGAACACTTCAAGGAATAAAGAAGCAATCTTGTATACTTACAAACTTTGTAAGGGACTCACAGAAGAAAAAAATTATGGTATTGCATGTGGAAATTATATCTATATAATATCTATTGAAATACTACATATTCTCATAATTCTTTTCCCCTTTACTTGGCTCTTAATCTAAGCAACTTTTCCTGTCATTCTTTTGAGTGTTTATGCTCTAAGACTGTATTTTCTATGTCAAGCTCACATTTTATGTATATTGTTTATATTTAAATTTATATTAATCAGTACTTATGTAGAATTACAACACATTAAATTCCCAGAAGTATTAGTTTCTATTCTGAGGAAAATGTAATTTAGCTTATATTTGCAAGTTTTAAATGAATTGAAAATTGTATATTTCTTATACATGTTTTCAGTAACATCTGTTTTCTTCAAATGTAGGGAACTTGATCATCTAAAGTCTTAAAAGGGAATGTATTACCAAACCATATGATACTTGTAAACTTGATTAGATATTTTATACCTAAATCATTATATGATGTGTAAAATCTCATGGATTCAGATCCATAAATATAAATTTCCTAAAATAATTTTAGCTATAAATGTGACCCTCTGTGTGGCGGGAAGCATCTTTGTTTTGCTATTTGAAATGAGAAATCAACTGCATAACTTAATTTGTATCAGATACTCTATTTTTATAAGCTTTAATTTAATCTATTACATGGGGATAATTTTCCATATATGTAGGGCTTATGAAGATTAAATGAATTATCAAACATCTGTTTAATATAGTACCTAGCAATTAGTTACTTCTCAGTAAATGTGCTAGCGTTGTTTCTATTGCCTCTAAAGTAGTATGTACAATAAACTGTTAACACACAGTAGAAAGCCTCTGTGGCATTTAAACAACAAAATTAGGCTCAGGGAACATGAGAATACTAGATAGTACTGTTAATTGCATGAAGAATAGTCATCTATAGTTATATCTTGTGAGAAATCCCTCTCTCAATGATCTGCTAGACAGATGAATATTCAGCTCTAGGGTTATCTCTGTGACTAGGGTTATCTCTCCTCCCTTGCAAAGCTCATATTCTTTGACATTCTATTAACCAACTGCATTTGTAGTTGGAATTTCATTGTTATTATTAAGTTTTCTAGTTACCCCTTTTTTCTCCCTATCATGTTTTCCTGTCTCAGATATATGTTGAGAGGTAATTGATATTCTAACTTGTCATACATCTTGGACAACTAATTAAATCTTATGATTGGTAAATTGTCGTCCAGAACTTTGGAAAACTTAATTTTGAGAATGGCTAAGTTCTTCATAAATGCCTGTAGGATGGAAGTTTAAATCTGGGAAGAAAAGATTATTACTGCTTAAAATAAACGTAATACCTGCCGTAACAACAGTGAAACCCATTGTCTATAATTTTAGGATTAAAAGCTGCAGAGGTGTCATCACTCCCATCATCAATTGTCTTGGATGCCAAAGAAATCACAACTCAAATTACGAGACAAATTTTGGTAAGAAACTTTTTAGCAATAAGAATTGGCTTTCCAATTCAGGAAAATAATTTTAGTGCTTCTATCAACTGTCAGTTTTTACTCTAGTGTGAATAGTCCCTTATGGTTTGTTTCCTTCTCTCTTTTTTTCCCTCCCTCCTATATATTCATCTGCTTTCTTTCTTAAATTCCACAAATGAGTGAAATCATATTGTATTTGTCTTTCTCTGACTGATTTATTTTGCTTTAGCATAATATACTCTAGCTCCATCCATCCATCTGTCTTGCAAATGGCAAGATTTCATTTTTGGCTGAATAATATTCCATTGTATATATATACCACCTCATCTTTATCTGTTCATCTGTTGATAGACATCTGGGCTCTTTCCATAGTTGGCTATTGTTGATAATGCACATAGCCCTTCAAATCTGTATTTTTGTATCCTTTGGGTAAATACCTATTAGTGTAAATCCTGGGCCATCGGGTAGTTCTATTTTTAACTTTTTGAGGAATCTCCATATCGTTTTCTAGAGTGACTGTACCAGTTTGCATTCCCACCAACAGTATAAGAGGGTTCCCCTTTCTCTGCATCCTCACTAACATCTGTTGTTTCCTGTGTTGTTAATTTTAGTCATTCTGACAAGTGTGAGGTGGTATTTCGTGGTTTTGATTTGTATTTCCCTAATGATGAGTCTTTTTGTGTGTCTGTTAGCCATCTGGATGTCGTCTTTGGAGAAATGTCTATCTCATGTCGTCTGCCCATTTCCTAACTGTATTACTTGTTTTTTGTGTGTTGAGTTTAATAAGTTCTTTATAGATTTTGGATACTAACCCATTATCAGATATATTATTAGCAGATATCTTCTTCCATTATGTAGGCTGCCTTTTAGTTTTGTTGATTGTTTCCTTTGCTGTGCAGAAGCTTTTTATCTTAATGAAGTCCCAATAGCTCATTTTTGCCTTTGTTTTCCTTGCCTTTGAAAACATATCTAGCAAGAAGTTGCTGCAGCCGAGGTCAAAGAGACTGCTGCCTATGTTCTTCTCTAGGATTTTGATAGTTTCCTGTCTCACATTTAGGTCTTTCATCCATTTTGAATTTATTTTTGTTTATTTTACCAGTGCTTTTTATCATTCCACTTATTAAATGGAAGTTTCCCTAAGACTTTGCCCTTCCTTCTGTGTTTGAAACTATATTCTTGGCGAGCTCATCCATTTCTCAGCTTTCATTTTCACTTCGAATCCATATATTTTTCTTTGTATTTCTTCTTGAAATCTCAGTTTATGTTTTCATTCTTTAATAGGACCAAAATTAAATTTATAATATGAAAAATCTCATTTTTTTGCTCCTAGATTTCTCAGTGACCCATTATAATCATCTTTGAATCCTTCTTAATCACCTCTCATTAACACTATGCAGTAGATTCTCTTTTTTAATCCATCATATATACTTATACCAGATTATCTCCTAAGCATAATTTTTATCATGTTTTCCTGTTCAGAAACTTTTGGTTGTTTCTTACGAAATTAAAGTGAAACTCCTTAGCCAGGGACCATCCTAAATTTTTGAGGATTTCCTGTGGCTTAGGAATTTACATTTTTAACCAGTCTTCAGATGATTCTTAAACACACCAAAGTTTGTTAACTACTGCTTTATGATCTCCCTTTGTTTACTACCCTAACCTTAGATAACATTTCTCAATTTAACTAAAACCTACATTTCTGCCACATTGAATTACTTGTCATTTCATCATTTTGACCTGTGTACCAGGATTTCTAATGTGTCTGCTCTAGCTGTTTCCTCCATCCAGAATACCCTTACTTCTCTGTTCTTCTGTCCATCAAGAGTCATTCCAAATATTCCATCCTACTTAAGCTTTTCTTGACCTGAGCTCGGAATGAGTTCTCCTTCCTCTAAACTTTGAATCTCTCTCCTGAGACTTATCATAGTTACCTAAATCAGCTGCTTATGAATATGTCTCTTTCACTATAATAATATGTCTCTTTCATTGAGCCTCTTGAGTTCCAGTGGCATGTCAGATAGACATTTTTGTATCCTCAGTAGACATAAACACAAGGTTGGGGGCCTGCAATATAGATGATAATGGATATTCAGTAAATGTGTATTATTTAGATAATAAACTGATAGTTGGTCATTCAATGTATCAAATAGATAGATGGGTGAATATATGATAATCTTATTTTACTTCATGGAGTTGGATTCCCTTTACTTACAGTGAGAGAAGAAAAATATCTTGAATTGCTTTCTATTGAGAAAGTGTTGGAGGGATTTTATTTCCCTTAGTAAAGGGAAACTCACTAACTTTACATTAACAGTTAAGACTGAAAATGGTAATTCCCCTATCTAGCTCAGGAAACAAGGTGGATGAAGAATTTTCCAGCTGTACTCCCATCCCTTTGAATAGTAATTCAAAGACTGACTATCTAAAAGCCTTCTAAAATATTAGAAAATTCCTCTTTTAAACATTATTTCTTGGGCATCCTAACTATAGATTGTTAAGAATTGGCATAATTTCAAGTAGCTATTTATGGCACTTATTTTCAACCAACTGAGCCACCCAGGCGTCCCTATGGCACTTATTTTCAAAATGTAATCTACTCCTCAGGCAATATATTATCTTAGACTCTAGCAGTTTCTATACATAAAATCTCTCGAAGGGACAAGCAATTTACTGTTGACCCATTCTGTCTACCAGTTTTATCTATTGGGGAATTAAAGTAGGAGATAGCAGAGTAGTATTCTTGGGTGACATTTAAAATGAATACTGAATAGCAATGAGCAATTATGTTGAGTGAGAAATTTGACCTATTTAGCAGATCTTTTTTCATTGAAAAGTGATTTTCAAGAATATAGGAATCCATGATAAAGTAAATACTCATGAAAAATTTTATTCTTTCAAAACAATATTTCTTTATTTTTTCAGGTATGTTCTTTGCTAGTTGAATGGAATTGACATATCCAAAGGAATTAGTTACCTTTGAGTTTTGTATTTCTATGAAAGAGAAAATTGCCAAAATGTTAGAACAAAGTCATACTAATCATATTTTAATTTTTATCTATATTTTTTCAATGACAGCAAAACCAAAGGAGTACCCCTGAGATGGAAAGACAGAGAGCTGTGTACCATCTAGCTACTAGGCTTGTTCAAACTGCTCGAAACTCTCAGTTGGATCCAGACAGTTTACGAATGTATTTAAGTAATCTCAAAAAGAATTATGAAACAGATTTTTCCAGGGCTGAACAAGTTTCAGGAAAGACTGGAGAATAGTAACAATTTATGTCATGTACAAATCAAATAATACATGTTAATGTAGGGAAACTAGGATTCATTTTTCCTAAGAGCAAAAGAAAATATTTGCTTAATTTTATATCGTAATGGAAAATTACATTACATTATACTAACCTCAGAATTGTCATCTATCTATTGTATGTAAGAAAATATTTGTTATAACTTAAAATATGAAAACCATTGAAAGGACTTTTTTATGTTAGAAAAGTGTCAATATAACATTACAGTTTTTCTCATTTATGAAAATTCATGTTGTTAAGTCTTAAGTGTATTTATACCAAGTTATGGTTTAAAATGTTATTGTAAATGCCTTAGTTTTTGGAAAAGAAAAAACCACCTTTTTCTTTTTTTCCAGTCTGGAAACTTATGTGAGTTATTTTACACTCTCTTTTGAAGCAATAAAACCCTATGGCTCAATAATTCTTAATTAGTACCCCCAAATTCCAACACTGGATACTTACGGAGTTTGTTAAAATGATATTGGAAGTTTTAAAGTCTTTTTTTTACATTGAGTATAGTTCTAAAGGGTGAAAATAAACAAATATATATTTTGTAATGCAGAGAACGTTTTTGGAAGGGGGAGTTGCCATCACTCACCCTTTCAGTTTTCCAAATATAAGGCATTCCATTTTCTACTCACCAACCTCTTTACCAAGTTTCAATTTTGGCCATCTTTATTAGGTGAGTAACCAAAGCAGCAAAAAGGTAATATTGATTAATTTGCCTCAGGGAGCATTTTATAGAACTGTTTTTCCATAGGCATGTGGCTTACACCATCATTTCAGAGCTTACCCAAAGGTCATTCTTGTTTCATAAATGAACCAAAGGAAAAAAAAAAAAAAGGAAAGACAATTGGTTGGTCAGTAACTGTAAAGAGCAGGGCTTTTGTCTTCTCAAATACCTTATTTCTACAGTTCCATCTCACTAGATGACTTATTTATATAATCTTAGCACAAAGGCCCCAAATGGGGAAGTTATTCTTTTCTTGGACAATTAAGTATCTGGAACTCAGGGCATACATTCAGTAAGCAGCAGAATTCATACTAATTTGGCCAAAAAAAAAATATTCACAGACTGGTTAGGGCCCTTTTTGTTAATGTATTTGTATTTTATAAAATCTAATATTTTTTACTTTATTAAATTCTAAGTAATAGTGAGATATATTAAAAAGTATAATTTAAATGACATACTTTTAAAAATGTGAATGTAAATTGGTATCCATATTTTAATTTGATACATGTTAAACATCCCATTAGACTACTTATATTCCCTATTGTCATGTTTTAGAAAGAGTACCACAATATCTGAATTTGACCATTAACCATGTTTTAATTCACAGTCTTTAAAATGAGTTATATTGTATGTAGTCATTCCTAAAAGCAGTTTGATAACTTAGGTTTGCCCCAAATTTCTAAAAGGGACTGAGGGTGAAAAGGGTGTGGCAGATTGGGAAGGAGAGGGAAGAAGCAATAAAAGGCAGAAGGGGAGTATGCATTGGGAGAACACAGACAAGCAGAGATAAGAGCAAAGTATTAAATATGCAGAATATCATATCCTTAAATATATTAATTTTGCTTTAGGTTTAACCCTAATATTAGATTCTACCAGACTTTTAAGAAATTCTTCATGATTTAGAACTTTTGATGCAGAAACTATAGCCAACTGATTAATCCCTTTTGTTTTAGTTTAGAATACTGAAATAAAAATAGGTTTATATCTTCTTTTTTTTAGGTTTATATCTTCTTAAAATTAAATGTTTTTCTTTAGTTGTTTTGTGTGTAGCCCAAACACAAAAAAGCTAATTAAATAAAGATATAATTATTATGTTATGGCACTATAGAGTAGAAATGAATACTAGGGAGACAATTCATTCTTTAATTTTAAGGTCTACTTGGTCTCCTCTTCAGTACCTTTTTGTTTTGCCTTTCTCTAAAATTATAGATCATTATCTCATATTCCAGCCTTTTAAGATAAATGTTCATTATGCTGTAAAAAACTCCTTTAATTTCTACCTCAAAGCCATTCTTTTAATCTGTTCCATCTTTCTTTTCACATAAAGTAGTCTTTTTCAAGTCTAGGGTTAAGGTATGTGGGAGTAGAAGAAAAAGGCAGCTTATACTCATACTTAGGAAGTAGTGAATTTGTTTGTTTTAAAATTTGCATATAATACAATTAACTCTTTTTTGATGTAAAATTTTATGAATTTAGCACATTTATGCATTCAGGGAACTACTATGACAATCAGTTTGTTCACCTAACAGTTCCTTCACCTTCACATTATTCCCTTAGTACTGTCCCTTTGTTGTCAAATCCATCCCTGACCCCTAACTTTAACCCAGCAATCACTGGAAATTAAGCATTCCATCCCTATAGTTTTGTTTTTTCCATAATGTCCAACAAATGGAATCATATAGCATGGAATCTTTTGAAACTGGCTTCTTTTACTCAGCATAATATTTTGTAGAATTTGTCCATATTGTTGTGTCCTTTTATTGCTAACTAGTATTTCATTGTTTGTATGTGCTATAGTTTACCCATACACTCTTTGAAAGACAATTGGAGTTCCATTTTTGGTGATTAAGAATGGAGCTGCTATAAACATTCTTATATAGATTTTTGCATATTAAGTTTTAATTTACCTAGGTTAAATAGGAGTAGAATGGCTTTGTCATCTTGTAAGTATGTGTTTAACTTCATAAGAATTTGCCAAACTGTTTTCTAAAGTGGTTCTTAAATTTTGCATTCCCATCAGCCATGGCTGAGAATGTTCCACATGTTCTCTAACACTTGGTATTATCAGTTTTTTTTTTTTAATTTTAGCCATTCCCATATGTATATAGTGAGTAATGCATTTTTAAATTTTAAAGCTGTTCTGCTAATTCTTTAGCAAACAAAAACTATTCTGACTTTTTAAAAAAGATTTTATTTAATTCTTTGACAGAGACATAGCAAGAGAGGGAACACAAGCAGGGGGAGTGGGAGAGGGAGAACAGGCTTCCCATGGAACAGGGAGCCCAGTGTGGGGCTCAATTCCAGGACCCTGGGATTGTGACCTGAGCCAAAGGCAGACGCTTAATGACTGAGCCACCCAGGCACCCCCCTATTCTGACCTTTTTAACCAAATCATATCACTATCTTATATGCTAGTGTTAAAAAATATTCAAATGTCAATAAATTGTAGTATGGACTTCCTACATGCTCATTTATGAGCTTAAAATATGCCCCATTGTAATTAAATATACTTTAGTTAAGTGTATGAATTCAATTCTATAATGCATTTCTACCTCACAGGAATGAAAATGGAAGGAAAGGAAAAGCAAATGATCTAGTTATATTGCTGCTTTGTTATTTCCATTCTATTATTTAGAAATTTAAATCACAGAGTAGTTTATCTTACTATAGGACCAGAATGAATACCCATTTCATATAAATTGTCAAAATTTTGAATAGTTCCCAGATTGCAAGTAGAGAGTGAAAATGGCTACTAAGTGCCATAATCTACCAAAATTGATCCTAGAATAGATAGTGATGAGGTGAGAACCAGATTTTATTGTCAAGAACTGTGAAGATGTAACTATGTATGGTGATGGATGTTAACTGGACTTATTTTGGTGATCATTTTGCAATACATGCAAATGTTGAATAACTATGCTGTATACCTGAAACTAAAATAATGTTGTATGTCAGTTATACCTCAATTAAAAGAAAAAAAAAACTGTGACATGTGAAGGGTCTGGGATTTTTACCTTACTTGCAAACTAGCGGTTCAGCTTACCACATTTTCATGTGTGCTGTCAGAAGACAAAAGATTCTTGGGTCAGAAACAAAAGACTTTCGGGGCTCCTGGGTGGCTCAGTGGGTTAAAGCCTCTGCCTTCGGCTGGGGTCATGATCCCAGCCAGGGTCCTGGGATCGAGCCCCGCATCGGGCTCTCTGCACCGCGGGAAGCCTGCTTTCTCCTCTCTCTCTCTGCCTGCCTCTCTGCCTACTTGTGATCTCTGCCTGTCAAATAAATAAATAAAATCTTAAAAAAAAAGAAACAAAAGACTTTCTTGCAATTGGCACATCATGCAGCGTGAGCTTCATGTTTGTGTTGATTTCAGGTATCCCCATCCTCTAAGATATGGAGTGGTCCAGTTAGATATGTACACAGTGGATTTATACTATAGCTGAGAAACCCAAAGCTAGGGGAACCCTTTTATTATAATGAGCTTCTAGCAAACCTGCTTGACTTTTCTTTCAGAAGACGACATAAGCTTTATTATATTAGACCCTGAAGAAACTTGCCACTGCTCAAAGACACTATCTCTGTCTTGCAGGGCTGTTCACTATACAAACATCCTTAAAAAGGTAGTCAAATGTAAGACAGTGCCTCTACTCAAAAGACAGACAGAAAAGTGAAACACCTGTGGAAAATTGTCTCCCAGTTCTCTTCTGTGTATTGCAGCATCTTGACCACCTTGTTATGTACAGAAATCTAGTATACCCTACAACTCGAAATGAAAAGAGCTGAAAGATTGCAGTAGAATAAATTTTATTTTTTAAGATAATAAATTTCTTTGCAACTAAATGTACAGATTTAATTAATATTTTCATTTTGATGTTATGTTGGATCAAAACTATTCTTTGCTTTCTTTGTATCAAAATCCATATAGTTTAGGTATAGGTGAAATGTGTAAAGGCAGTAAACAGGTACAAATTTCCAGTTATAAAATAAATAAGTTCTGGGGATGTAATGCACAGAATGGCGACTATAGTTAATTATACTGTGTTGCATATTTGAAAGTGGCTGAAATTAGATTTTAAGTGTTCTTATCGCAAGAAAAAAATTTTAACTATGTATGATTATGGATGTTAACTAGACTTATTGTGCTGATCATCTTGCAATATATACATATATTGAATCATGTTATGCACCGGAAAGGTAATATATGTCAATTATATCTCAATTTAAAAAGCACTACTGATCTAGTATTTAGAAGTATCACACACCAAAACACTAAAGTTCCATATTGTTTTTGAGGGATAATTATTTCCAAATATTATCCATTTCAGTCCTCTTACTACTGACCCTCACCCTTTAGTTAACTAATTCTTCACCTTGTATTTGTGACTTCGGCTTCTCAGGGAAGGGATTGCATCTTAATTTCCTTGACTATTCCTCACCACCAAGCACAATATTTTATTTGCAAAAGAACTCAATAAATTCTTGTTAATAGGAATACACAATGTAAAATAATATTTACCTAGCTTAGGACATATAAATAAAAGGAATTTCAGAACATCAATATGACTAAAATTTCCACGGGTAACAATTATGCTCTAACACAAAACAACTTTTAAGAGCAGAGTAAAAGGGTAAATCTCAAATATAACAAAAATCTTATAATTTGTCCCATTGTATAAAAAGGTAATGGGCAGAGTCATATATTGATTTAAAATGGATTCATTTAGGGTGTCATGTGAAATTATATATAATTTTTAAGATTTATTTATTTATTTTAGGGAGAGAGCATGAGGGGGAGGACCAGAGAGAGAGGGAGAGAGAATCTCAAGCAGACTCCTGCTGAGCGTGGAGTCCAATGCAGGGCTCAATCTCGTGACCCTGAGATCAAGACCTGAGCTAAAACCAAGATTCAGACACTTAAATGACTGTGCTACACAGGCACCCCTGAAATTAAATTTTCTAATGAAATATCCAATGCAATGAAAATTTGCATGAAGTTAATAGTTTATTAACTTCTAAACCATACAATGGTGAGTATCCTTAACTCAGGACAAAGATGTGTATTAACTTTCTAAATTCAGGTAGTTCTTTAGACGAACCGGTATTAAAAGTGAAAATATTCCATTTGGGAGCATATTGTTGGTCAGTAGTTGAGCCCTGATGGTTATTCTGCAAAGATGTAATAGTTCACAGGGATCTTTGTATCTTGTTGAAGGAATGTAGTCCAGCCAATTAGAAATAATTGGACGTCTTCCTAAACTTAGCTGCGTCTGAAGAAAGGGGAAATATTTTAATTTTGTAATACTAACCACTGGTTAGTCCAAATTACTAGCATTTTTATTTTGTATTTAAATTCAGAAAATAGATCTTAAATTTATATGACCCTTATAATATTTTTTACAAAGCTTTTTAACGAGGCATGTATTTTTATTCCCCTTTTATTCTCACAGTGATACATAAATTTTAAATAATATGTCTAAGGAAAAAACATTTCTTACAACTACAAATTTGTATATGTTTTTCATTTTAGACAGATCACACACTTATGTTTTATCAGCTTTTCCTTCCAGAGTATTGTTGTCAACTTGGCTATACACCAGAATTATCCAGGGGACTTTAAAATATACAAATGCTAAGGTTTTACTCCAGAAATTTTGACTCAATTCGTCTGAGGTTGGGTACAAACAACATAAATCTTAAAAGTCCTCCCAGGTGATTCTAAACATTGTAGAACAAAATTTCATACTGCTAAACTGTGAGAAGTCTTGATAGGAACATATCTATATGAAAAGATAAATTTTCAAGTTTTAGTTACGATACCCTTTTCAAGATTTAATTCTAGAAGCTAAATGTTAATTAAGTTGATTTAAGAATAAAGAATACAGACATTTCTGTATTATAGAGATATTTCTCCAATAGAACCTGTTATCTATAGACTATATGGTACTTTGGCTTAAATGATATATAACTTTATTATTTATTCCATACTTAGCTATTCAAAGAATATCTGGCATTTGCCTTAGCACCTTAGCACCAAGCATCTAGCTCATTGCTTGGGATCATTGCTAGGGTATAATAGTCTCTGCTCACAGAACTGAGGGATATATATATATTTATATACATATATATGTATATATATATATATTTTAAGATTTTATTTATTATTTGACAGAGACACAGCAAGAGAGGGAACACAAGCAGGGGGAGTGGGAGAGGGAGAAGCAGGCCTTCCGCTGAGCAGGGAGCCCAATGCGGGGCTCAATCCCAGGACCCTGGGATCATGACCTAAGCCAAAGGCAGACACTTAACTGACTGAGCCACCCAGGTGCCCAGAGGGATAGATATTTTTAATCGCACAAATATTTTAAGCCTTTATATTTTTATTTCCTGGCATGTGATTATATTTGTGAGGAGAAATGTAACTCATTTTCAAATATTCTGTAAAGAATTCTGTTAAATTTTTAGTTTATGATGTTCTTAAGACATAGAAATCCTAATAAACACTGATTATTGTGTAATTAGAGTATAATAATGACATACATCTACTTAATTACTACTAAAAAACTATAACTTTTTGAAAATTTATTTAGAAGACAAATCATGAAGTAAAGGACTAATGTTCAACATAATTTAGATTTTATCTATTTTAATTTGTAAGCCTACACTCGATTTTTAATTTCTCACTGGGTATAATTCATAGATAAAAAACCAAATTCAATCTTGTTTCACAATTTTATCTTAAAATTATTGATCAGTATTTGAGCCCAAACCCAAAGAACAATATTTTGCTTACCTCTATTTCCCTGATTGAAATGGCAGAAAGCACTCTGGAACATAGCACTAAACATGTTTTGGCATCTTCCTGGATGTCTACCAATTCATGATCAACCATTATTCTCACTCTTGAAGGGTAGAGCAGTATTGTTATCACAATGTTGATGGGGTTTTTTTCTCTTTCTAAGATTCCATATTGCAGGAGTATTTTCAAGATATTAGATTGTCTTGTCTGAGCTACATAGAGTAGAGGTGTGATGCCACTTAGTGGACTTGGACAGTATACTGGTGTGAAAGTTCTGTAAATCAAACAAACGAAAGCTTCACTGAATACAGAATTAAGAATTGTGATAAGCACTTTGTCTTAATAGTAATAGGGACATAATAGTATTTCTTAAATATTAAATGTTTTAAATGACTTTTAATGTAACTTTACCTTTATGTATGTCTTAAAAAAAGTTTTCTATTCTATGAATCTAGACCAAACTGAAAGTTAAAAAAAAAATAAGAAAATTCCTATTACACATTTAAACTTTGCACTGTAAAAACAAACAAAGATTTAGATGTATGGAAAGTTTACTTTTACTTTTTTTTCCAGAATTTTTTTATTGTGTTAGTCACCATACAGTACATCATTAGTTTTTGATGTAGTGTTACATGATTCATTGTTTGCGTATAACACCCAGTGCTCCATGCAATCCGTGCCGTCCTTTATACCCATCAGGCTCACTCATCCCCCCACCCCCACCTCCCTTCTAAAACCCTTCATTTGTTTCCCAGAGTCCATAGTCTCTCATGATTCATTTTCCACTCTGATTTCTCCCCGCTTCATTTGTCCTTTCTCCTAATGTCCTCCATTCTATTCGTTTTGTTCCACAAATAAGCAAAACCATATGGTAATTGACTTTCTCAGTTTACTTTTACTAATAGCAATTATGTTTCTCACTGGAGAAATCCTATTGTTATTAGAACCAGTATTATAGGGGCGCCTGGGTGGCTCAGTGGGTTAAAGCCTCTGCCTTCGGCTCAGGTCATGATCCTGGGGTCCTGGGATCGAGCCCTGCATCGGGCTCTCTGCTCAGCGGAGAGCCTGCTTCCCCCTCTCTCTCTGCCTGCCTCTCTGCCTATTTGTGATCTCTATCAAATAAATAAATAAAATCTTTTAAAAAAACAGTATTATAAAACTTAGGTAGTTCTGGAAAATTTAAAACAGAAAAGGTAAAAAGGCTCTTTTTAATTTCACTTTATTAGTAGAATAGTTATGTGACCATTTTGGTACCTTTTTGTTTTCTTCTTGGTCAGTCATGTATTGAGTTTGGAAATTAGATGAGAAAGGAATAAGTGCAACTAATGTAATTTTATTTTTTTCACTTAAATAAAGTTAGAATTGGTATTTGTAGGTTTAAGCAATGAAAATTTTATTTTTTTCTAATTTTATGTAGTCCTTTCAATTGAAATAGATACGTTTGCTAATGAATTGGTCTCTATATGCAGATAGGACATGGTATAACCAACCACAGGGGTTTTATATTACCAAGTCTTGATTTGGCCAAATAAAAATGTCTTTCAGTACTAAAGAAAGGGAAGTTTTATTCATAATCCTTTGTTTCTGGGATTCTCTTGATTGGTCTACTAAAATACTAATATGTTTTGTAGAACATCATACAAACTATAAATACTGGTTTTGGACAACTAGGAGAGCAAGGAGAGCATTATTCAAAAAGAGGAATTTTAAGATTGCATATATTTAATTAATGAGGGAGGCAAAACAGTATAATGCTACAAACAATGGAGATTTAGGGGTTCTAAATTCGAGGTTTGGTTTCTCCTAACTAGCTCTATGATGTTGGGTTAGTCAGCTTCTTTGAGTCTTAGTTTCTTTATGCATTTATGTATTCATTTGCTGATTAATTAATTGAACACTTGCTTGCACAGAGTTTACTGAGTACTAGATACAGAGAGATGAAGGATACAGTCCTTTATATCGATGATTATAGTCTAGTAAATGAAATGGACAAATAATTCAATAATGCAGTACAAAATTATAATTGCTACGATAGAAACATGCTTGGTGTACTGTAGAAGCACTGAAGAGAAGCGCTTAACTCTACCTGGAATAACCATTGTTCAGAGGTTATCTTGGAGCTAAGATTTGAAGGGTTAGTAGGTTTTTATCAATAAAAAAGTTAGAAGTAATGTCTCATTTACAAGCATATAGCAACATTGGAGGATTATTATACCTGAACTGCATGTATAAAAATAATGTTTTATATTAGATATGTTCTCTGTTGAAGTGTATTTAGAAGTCCTAAAAACCTCCTCTGTAGTGATTCCCTTGTCAGAAGCTCCAAAGAGAAAAGTTTGAAAATCCTTAGACCAACTAGTTTATCTCCAAAGCTTCATTGAGTGTTGAAATGACAAGATTTTGTGATTAAAAAAAAAATAATGTGGTGTAGTGAAGAGTAGCATCTTAGAAATTAAGAAGTTTAGTTTTTGTTGTAACTCTGTCAGCGTTACTATATTTATCTTTCTAAGTTCTGTATATAAATATATATGTTCTCTGTTGGAATAATCTCCAGATCAGTATTTCTCATACTGATCTCATACTGATCCCAGACATCTCATCTTTTTCATACATACTTCCAATATATATCCCAAAGTGAACTCCTAAACTACTTCTCCTTCTGCATTCCCTGTCCTGCTTATTGGTATTCACTTTCCCAAACCACCATTGCTTCCAACTTTTTCACAGTTTTTCATTTGTATATGTCCTTTCCCTCCCTTTTCAGTTCTGGCAAGTCTTGCTTATCATATAAGACTCCAATAAAAGACTGCTTTTGACCTGATCTTTCTTTTCTCATGATACTTTGTACATTGCTCTACTAAGCCCATACCATTTTGGACAACTTAAAGTCTCTAATCTTTCATTTTCTTATCTTCAAAATAAATGAGTGAGCAATATGTGCAATAAAAATTTAAGCTCCAAGTATGCTTTAAAAAATTTAAGCTCCACCAGGACAATAATTTTCATCTGTTTAATCTACTATTATATCCCTAAGTGCCTGGAATAATGCTTAGCCCAGAGTAGACACTCAAGTATTTGTTGAATTTTTTACTATTATCCAGAAAAAAAAAATATATATATATATATACATAATTAAATTTATTTTGTGGTTTTTGGACCTAACAAGACTGTTAGTGAAGTGCAATCATTTAAATTTTTCAAAGGCAATCTAATTTATTCATCTTGCTCATTCTTTTTTTTTTAAATCATATATGTCTTTATTTAAGTATAACTGATATAACATTATATTAGTTTCAGGTCTGCAACATAATGATTCAATATATACATTGTGAAGTAATTAATGTAAGTCTAATTACCATCTGTCCTCATAAAAAGTTAGAAAAAATTTTTTTCTTGTGTTGAGAACTTTCAAGATCTATTCCCAGCACCTTTCAAACATGCAATAAAATATTATTGACTATAGTAATCATGCTGTAAATTATATTACTATGAGTTATTTGTTTTACAACTGGAAGTTTGTACTTCTTGACCCCTCTTACCCATTTGACTTACCCTCAACCCACCTTCACTCTGGCAACCATCTTTTCTCTATGAGTTTTTTGTTTGTTTGTTTTGTTTTTTAGATTCCATATGTAAGTGAAACCATGTTATTTGTCCTTCTCTGACCTAGTTCTCTTAGCATAATACTCTCAAGATCATTCCCTGTTGTCACAAATGGCAGAGCTTCATTCTTTTTTCATGTCTGAGATATGTATATACACTGTGTGTATGTGTATAAAATCACATCTTCTTTATCCATTCTTCCATTGCTGGACATTAGGTTGTTTCCATATGTTGATGACTGTAGATAATGCTGTAGTGAACAGTGGGGTGCATGTATATTTTGTATTAACATTATTGTTTTTTTCAGGGAGGACTCAGAAGTAGAATTGCTGGATCATATGGCAGTTCTGTTTTTAATCTTTCAAAGAAATTCTGTATTGCTTTCCATCGTGGTTGCACCAATTTACATTCTCACCAATATTGTATAAGGGGTTTCCTTTTCTTTTTACCCTTGACACAACTTGTTATTTTTTGTCTTTTTTTTTTAAAGATTTTGTTTATTTATTTGACAGAGATCACAAGTAGGCAGAGAGAGAGGGGGAAGCAGGCTCCCTGCTGAGCAGAGAGCCTAATGCAGGGCTCGATGCCAGGACCCTGAGATCACAACCTGAGATGAAGGCAGAGGCTTAACCCACTGAGCCACCCTGGCGTCCCTATTTTTCTTCTTTTTTATAACAGCCATCCTGACAGATGTGAAATGATATCTCGTGGTTTTGATTTGCATTTCCCTGATTACTGATGTTGAGCATCTTAACTTGTTTTTTAAACTTTTTTAAATTTTATTAATTTTTTTTAGAGAGAGAGTATAGAGGGGGAAGGGGCAAAGGAAGAGGATGAGAGTATCTTAAGCAGGCTCCATGCCCAGCATGGAGCCTGATGTAGGGCTCCATCTCACAACCCTGAGATCATGACCTGAACCAAAATCAAGTATTGGATGCTTAGCCAACAGAGCCACCTAAGTCTCCCCTTTTCTAAATTTTTAATTTTTAATTATTTTTAAGTAGGTTCCGTGCTGGTCATGGAGCCCAATGTGGGGCTTGAACTCACAAACAAGCCATCCAGGGCACCCCTTGAAACATCTTTTTACATGCTTGTTAGCCATCCAGAGATCTTTTGAAAAATATCCATTGAGATCCTCTGCCCATTTTTAAAAAATATTTTATTTATTTGACAGAGATCACAAGTAGGCAGAGAGGTAGGCAGAGAGAGAAAGAGAGGGGAGGAAGCAGGCTCCCCACATAACAGAGAGCCTGATGTGGGGCTTGATCCCAGGACCCTGAGATCATGACCCGAGCCGAAGGCAGAGGCTTCACCCACTGAGCCACCCAGGCGCCCCTGCCCATTTTTTAATAGGATGTTTTTATTGAGCTGATGAGTTCCTTATATATTTTGGGTATTAGCCCCTTATTAGATATATCATTTGCAAATATTCTTTTTCCCATTCAGTACCTTGCCTTTTCATTCTGTTGATGGTTTCCTTCACTGTGCAGAAGCTTTTTAGTTTATTTTTGTTTTTGTTGCCATTTCATTGGAGTCAGATTCAAAAAATATTGCCAAGAACAATGTCAGGGAGCTTACTGCCTATGTTTTCTTCTAGGAGTTTCATGATTTCTGTCTTGCATTCACGTCTTTAATCAGTTTTGAGTTAATTTTTGTGTGTGGTATAAGATAGTGGTCTAGTTTCATTCTTTTGCATCTGACCAGTTTTCCCAACATCACTTATTGAAGAGACTGTCCTTCCCCCATTTTATATTCTTGTCTTTTTAAAAAATAATACTAGTTAACCATATATGCAAGAGTTTATTTCTGGGCTCTCAATTTTGTTCCATTGATCTGTGTGTCTGTTTTTATGTCATACTGTTGTGATTACTATCTTTTTAATATAGTTTGAAATCTGGGAGCATGATGCCTCCAGCTTTGTTCTTTGTCAAGACTGCTTTCGTTATTCAAGATCTTTTCTGTTTCAGCACAAATTTTAGGATTGTTCTAATTCTGTGGAAAATGCCATTCAAATTTTGATGGAGATTGCATTGAGTCTGTAGATTGCTTTGGGTGATAAGGACATTTTAATAATGATTCTTTTATGCTGGCGAGGATGCGGAGAAAGGGGAACCCTCCTACACTGTTGGTGGGAATGTAAACTGGTGCAACCACTCTGGAAAACAGCATGGAGGTTCCTCAAAAAGTTGAAAATAGAGTTACCCTATGACCCAGCAAATGCACTAGTGGGCATTTACCCTAAAGATACAAACATAGTGATCCGAAGGGGCACGTGCACCCGAATGTTTATAGCAGCAATGTCCACAATAGTCGTACTGTGGAAAGAGCCTAGATGTCCATCAACAGATGAATGGATAAAGAAGATGTGGTATATATACACAATGGAATACTATGCAGCCATCAAAAGAAATGAAATCGTGCCACTTGTGACAACATGGATGGAACTAGAGGGTATTATGCTTAGCGAAATAAGTCAATCAGAGAAAGACAACCCTCATATGATCTCCCTGATATGAGGAAGTGGAGATACAACATGGGGGGGCTTGGGGGGTAGGAAAAGAATAAATGAAACATGATAGGATTGGGAGGGAGACAAACCATAAGAGACTCTTAATCTCACAAAACAAACTGAGGGTTGCTGGGGGATGTGGGTCGGGAGAGAGTGGTGGGGTTATGGACATTGGGGAGGGTATATGCTATAGTGAGTGCTGTGAAGTGTGTAAACCTGGCGATTCACAGACCTATACCCCGGGGGCTAATAATACATTATGTGTTTATAAAAAATAAAAAAAATTATTAAAAAATGATGATTCTTTTAATCCATGAGCACGAAATATCTTTCCATTTGTGTCTTCTTCAATTTCTTTCATCAGTGTCTTATAGTTTTCAGAGTACAGATCTATCACCCCCTTGGTTAAATTTATTTCTAGGTACTTTATTCTTTTTGATGCAGTTATAAATGAGATTGTTTTCTTCATTTATTTTGCCAATAGTTCATTGTTAGTATATAAAAACACAACAGATTTTTGTATATTGATTTTTTTACCCCGCAACTTTACTGAATTTATTTAACTATTTTGGTGGAGTCTTTAGAACTTTCTATATATAAAATAATGTCATCTATATATAGTGACAGTTTTCCTTCTTCCTTTCCAATTTGGATGTATTTTATTTTTTAATTTATTTCAATTTATATTTTATTTGACTAATTGCTATGTCTAAGACTTCTAATACTATGTTGAATAAAAGTGGTGAGAGTGGGCATCCTTGTGTTGTTCCTGATCTTAAAGTAGTGGCTATATTGTTAGTTGTGGGTTTGTCATATATAGTATTTTTGATGCTGAGGTACCTTCCATCTATACCCTTCAATTGATGGTTTTTATCATAAATGGATGTTGAATTTTGTCAAATACATTATCTTCATCTATTAAAATGATCATATAATTTTTATCCTTCATTTTTAAAATGTAGTATATTATGTTGATTGATTTGCAGGTATTAAACCATCCTTACATCCCTGTAATAAATCTTATCATGGTGTATGATCCTTTTGATGTATTGCTGAATTTGGCTTCCTAATACTTTGTTGAGGATTTTCGCATACATGTTCATCTAGAATATTAGCCTGTAATTTTATTTTGCTTATTTTTTGCAGTGTCCACATCTGGGTTTGCCATTAGGGTAATTCTGGCCTTATAAAATGAGTTTGGAAGTGTTCCCTCCTTTTCAGTTTTTGGAAGGGTTTGAGAAGGGTGGGTATTAAATCTTCTTTGAATATTTGGTAAAACTCACCAGTGAAGCTGTCTGGGCCTGGACTTATGTTTGTTAGAGAGTTTTTGATTACTGATTCAATCTCTTTACTAGTAATTGGTTTATTCAGACTTTGTATTTCTTTACAGATCAGTCTTGGAGAATTTTATGTTTCGGGGAACTTACTCATTTCTTTTAGGTTGTTGAATTTTTGGTGTATAATTGTTTATAATTGTCTCTAATGATTCTTTTGTATTTTTTGGTATCAGTTGTAATTTTTCTTTCATTTCTGATTTTATTTGGACTCTTTCTTGATGAGTCTGGCTAAAGGCTTGTTAGTTTTATCTTTTCAGAGATTCAGTTCTTAATCTCATTGATCTTTTCTATTTGATCTTTTGTTTGTATTTCATTTATTTCTGCTCTGATCTAATTTCATTCTTTCTACTAACCGAGCTTCATTTGTTTTTCTAGCTTCTTTCAGTGTAGTTTCTTTTGTTCGTTTGTTTTAAAGATTTGATTTATTTATTTTTTATTTATTTATTTGAGAGGGAGAGAGAGCACAAGCAGGGGGAGGGGTGGAGGGAGAAGCAGACTCCTGGCTGAGCAGGGGGCCTGATGGGAGGCTCTATCCCCGACCCCTGGGATCATGACCTGAGCCAAAGGCAGACACTTAACCAACTGAGCCACCCAGGCATTTGTAATTTTCCAGTATTATTCGTATTCATTTCTAGTGTCATAGTGTTGTGTCTGGAAGAGATACTTGATATGATTTCAGTCTTGGATTTATTGTGAGTTGTTTTGTGGTCTAACATATAATCTGTCTTGGAGAATATTCAGTGTGCACTTAAGAAGAATGTATACTTTACTGTTTTTATATGTAGTGTTCCACATATTATATATATTAAGTCCATCTGGTCTAATGTATCAACTAAGGTTAATATTTTCTGATTTTCTGCCTGAAGTATTAATCCATTGATGTAAGTAGTATATTAAAGCCCCTTTCTATTGTTTTATTGTTGTCAATTTCTCCCTTTAGGTCTGTTAATACTTGCTTTATATATTTAGATGCTTCTATGTTGGGCGCATAAATATTTACAAATGTTATATCTTATTATTGTATTGACTCTTTTATTTTTATATAATACCCATTTTTGGTCTTTTATTACAGTCTTTATTTTATTTTTTTAAGATTTTATTTACTTATTTGACAGGTAGAGATTACAAGCAAGCATAGAGGCAGACAGAGGGAGAGGGAGGGAGAGGGAGAAGCAGGCTCTCTGCTGAGCAAGGAGCCCAATGTGGGGCTCTATCCCAGGATCTGAGGCCATGACCTGAGCCGAAGGCAGATGCTTAACTCACTGAGCCACCCAGGCACCCCACAGTCTTTATTTTAAAGTCTGTTTTATCTGGTGTAAGTGTAACTACTGTAGATTTTCGGGGGGAGGGGGTTCCCATTTGCATGAAGCATCTTTTTCTATCACTATACTTACAGTCTGTGTATGTCCTTACATATGAAGTAAGTTTCTTGTAGGCATTAAGGTGGAGGGGTAGTGCAAAGATGTTATGTATTATGCCAGCACTAGCAAAGTAGAGGGAGAATGCTGAAAAGATGTCCACTGGTGCCTTTGTTAATGGAAAGTCTCAAAAGGATCTGTCCCTCCAGCAGATACCTTAAGGTTAGAAATGATTCTCTTTCACATATGGTCTAAACACTTTTTAATCTGCTGCTTTTGTACTTGTTCCCAAAGTGAATGTGTTTGCTTGCAAATCCTCTAAGAGCGGGATCTCCATTTCCTATACCTTTTATTTCTCTTTGTTGTCTGATTGCTGTTGCTGGGACTTCTAATACTATGTTGAACAAGAGTGGTGAGAGTGGGCATCCTTGTCGTGTTCCTGATCTCAACGGGAAGGCTGTGAGCTTCTTCCATTGAGGATGATGTTTGCTGTGGGTCTTTCATAGATAGATTTTATGAAGTTCAGGAATGTTCCCTCTATCCCTATACTTTGAAGTGTTTTAATCAGGAACAGATGCTGGATTTTGTCAAATGCTTTTTCTGCATCAATTGAGAGGACCATGTGGTTCTTCTCTCTTCTCTTATTGATTTGTTCTATCACATTGATTG
>PISX010014168.1:11523-54047 GCA_004024625.1 Mellivora capensis | reverse complement strand
GGAGGGCACGCATTGCATGGAGCACTGGGTGTGGTGTAAAACTATGAACTCTGTTACGCTGAAAAGAAATTTTAAAAAAAGAAAAAAAAACAGTATGGTGCTGGGGCGCCTGGGTGGCTCAGAGAGTTAAGCCTCTGCCTTCGGCTCAGGTCATGATCTCAGGGTCCTGGGATCGAGCCCCACGTCGGGTTCTCTGCTCAGCGGGGAACCTGCTTCCCCATCTCTCTCTGCCTGCCTCTCTGCCTACTTGTGATCTCTCTGTCAAATAAATAAAAATCTTAAAAAAAAAAAAACAGTATGGTGCTGGCACAAAAACAGACACATAGATCCATGGAACAGAATAGACAGACCCTCAACTCTATGGTCAACTAATTGTCGACAAAGCAGGAAAGAATATCCAATGGAAAAACAACAGTCTCTTCAACAAATGGTGTTGGGAAAATTGGACAGTCACAAGTGGAAGAATGAAACTGGACCATTTTCTTACACCATGTACAAAGATAAATGGATGAAAGACCTAAATGTGAGACAAGAATCCATCAAAGTTGTAGAGGAGAACACAGGGAGAAACCTCTTTGACCTTGGCCAGAGCAACTGCTTGTTAGACACATCTCCAAAGGCAAGGGAAACAAAGGCCAAAATGAACTATTAGGACTTCATCAAGAAAAAAAGCTTTGGCACAGCAAAGGAAACAGTCGACAAGACCAAAAGACAACCAACTGAATGGGAGAAGATATTTACAAATGTCTTATCAGATAAAGGGCTAGTATCCAAAATCTATAAAGAACTTATCAAACTCAACACCCAAAGAACAAATAATCCAATCAAGAAATGGGCAGAAGACTACTGGGTATTTACCCCAAAGATACAAATGTGGTGAAAAGAAGGGCCATCTGTACCCCACTGTTTATAGCAGCAATGGCCACAGTCGCCAAACTGTGGAAAGAATCAAGATGCCCTTCAATGGACGAATGGATAAGGAAGATGTGGTCTATATACACTATGGAGTATTATGCCTCCATCAGAAAGGATGAATACCCAACTTTTGTAGCAACATGGACGGGACTGGAAGAGATTGTGCTGAGTGAAATAAGTCAAGCAGAGAGAGTCAATTATCATATGGTTTCACTTATTTGCGGAGCATAACAAATAACACGGAGGACATGGGGAGATGGAGAGGAGAAGGGAGTTGAGAGAAATTGGAGGGGGAGGTGAACCATGAGAGACTATGGACTCTGAAAAATAACCTGAGGATTTTGAAGGGGGGGGGAAGTTGGGGGAGCCAGGTGGTGGGTGTTATGGAGGGCACGCATTGCATGGAGCACTGGTTGTGGTGTAAAACTATGAATTCTGTTATGCTGAAAAGAAATTTTTTAAAAATATTTTAAAAAAAAGAAATGGGCAGAAGACATGAGCAGACATTTCTCCAAAGAAGACATCCAAATGGCCAACAGACACATGATAAAATGTTCAACATCCCTCAGCATCAGGGAAATACAAATCAAAACCACAATGAGATACCACCTCACACCAGCCCAATGGCTAAAATTAGTAAGTCAGGAAATGGCAGATGTTGGCAAGGATGTTGATAAAGGGGAACACTCTTACACTGTTGGTGGGAATGCAAGCTGGTGCAGCCACTCTGGAAAACAGTATGGAGATTCCTCATAAAGTTGAAGATAGTGCTGCCTTATGACCCAGCAGCACACTACTGGGTATTTACCCTAAACATACAAATGTAGTGGTCCAAAGAGGTACCTGTACCTCAATGTTTATAGCAGTAATGTCAATAGCCAGACTACGGAAAGAGCCCAAATGTCCATTGACAGATGAATGGATAAAGAAGATGTGGTATATATACACAATGGAATACTACTCAGCCACCAAAAAAAATAAATCTTGCCATTTGCAGCAACATGGATGGTACTAGAGAATATTATGCTAAGCAAAATAAGTCAATCAGAGAAAGACAATTATCATATGCTTTCACTCATGTGGAATTTAAGCAACAAAACAGAGGCTAATGAGGGGAACAGAGAAAAAAAAATAAAACAAGATGAAATCAGAGAGGGAGACAAACCATAAAAGACTCCTAATCATAGAGGCGAAGAAATGGAAAAACGTTCCGGTTCTGTGGGAGGATAGGGTAACTGGGTGGTGACACTAAGGAGGGCATGTGATGTAATGAGCCCTGGGTATTATATAAGACTGATGAATCACTGACTTCTACCTCTGAAACTAATAATACACTTTTTTTTTCTTTCTTCTTTTTTTGCATGGAGCACTGGATGTGGTGCAAAAACAATGAATACTGTTACGCTGAAAAGAAATAAAAATAAATTTAAAAAAAATAATACACTTTTTGTTAATTAATTGAATTTAAATTTTAAAAAATAAAAAATATTGCAATTTTTTAAAAAAGGAAAAGAAAAAAATCTTCATATAAGTGGACCCACACAGTTCAGACCCAAACAATGTAGGTTTGAAGGGTAAACCATAATAGTATTACTCCATTGGTCAAGGAACCTATGTTGGATTTAGCCACACACTAAGCTTATCCATCTTAATTATACATTCTGGATCATGGAAAATGACTACCATATGGGTCTTTAGAGCCAATGACTATAAGATGTACTGGGAGAGGGGACTCCTGGGTGGCTCAGTTGGTTAAACGGCTGCCTTCGTCTCAGGTCATGATCCCAGCGTCCTGGGATCGAGTCCCACATCAGGCCCCTTGCTCGGCGAGGAGCCTGCTTCTCCCTCTGTCTCTGCTTGCCACTCTGTCTGCCTGTACTCGCTCGCTCTCTCTCCCTCTCTCTCTGACAAATAAATAAATTTTTTAAAAAAAGATGTACTGGGAGAGAGAACTGGACCAGGTCTCCATTTATTGCCAGACCTCCAAATGCATTATGGTGGAGTGCCCTCAGGCTTGTCAGTGTCAAGTTGAATCATGTATCCAACTGTCCTCAGAAGATTTCAGTATTCCCCTTCCCTGTTGCATCTTTGAGTAAATGGCTGTAGGTTACCATGGGGAAGCACTCAGGGAATCACTACTACATACACCTGACATGATGTTGCAGACTCTGTCCACATGGAGCTCCAACTGCATCTTCAATCAATAGGCTCTCCATCTAACTTACTTAAAATTAACAGTGCTCAGAACTAACTTGGCTCAGAAACCTGTCAAGAGCTTAGGATTTGCATGAAGGTGGCTTTTCTTGATCTCTTTTGATTGTCTTTATTACGCCAGACCCCAAATTTGGCTGTCCGTCTACCTTTTTAATAAGAGCTTTATTGAGATAGGATTCATATGCCATAAAATCCACCCTTTAACTCTACAATTCAGTGGGGTGTGTTCAAAATGTTGTGCATCACCACTCTGTAATCTTAGAAAATTTAATCGCACTAAAATGAAACCTGTAGTCACTATAGTAACTCCCCATCTCCACTCCCTTATCCCCATCCCAAGGCAACCGTTAACATACTTACCATCTCTATAGATTTTTCCTATTCCAGGCTTCACAGCATACATGGAATTCTGTGTGGTCTTTTGTGACTAGCCCTTTTCACTTAGCATAATGTCTTCAAGGTTCAACCAGGGTAGAGTAAGTATCAGGACTTCACTCCTTTTTATTGCTAAATGATATTCTATTGCATGGATATACCATTTTTACTTATTCATTCATCAGTTAATGGGCATTTTGGTTGCGCCCTTTCCGGATAATGCCACTGTGAATATTTGTGTACAAGCTTCTGTGTGGACATAGGTCTCCGTTTATAGAGAATCGATATTTAACTTTTTGAAGAACTGACAGATTGTTTTCCAAAGTGGCGGCAACATTTTACATTCCCAGTGGCAATGTAGATTTTTCATTTTCTCCATATACTTGCCAGCACTTTTTTCCCAACTATTAGGGTGTAATTGACATATAATAGCATGCGACTTAAGGTATACTACGCAATGATTTAGTATACATATATATTACAGAATGTTTACCCCAATAAGGTTAGTTAACTCATCCTTTACCTCACAATTGATAATTACCATTTTTTGTTGTTGTTGTTATGGCGGGAACATTACAGTTCTCCTCACAGCAACTTCCAAGTAGACAATACAGTATTTAACTATAGTTTCTCATGTTATAACCGATATTACCCTTTGACCAACATCTCCCCATGTCCCTCACCCCTCAGCCCCTGGCAGCCGCCATTCTGCTCTCTGTTTCTATGAGTTCAGTGTTTTTAAATTCCGCATATATGTGACAGCATGCAGTATTTCTCTTTTCCTGTCTGGCGCATTTCACTTAGCGTAATGCCCTCCAAGTCCATCCATGTCAACACAAACAGCAGGCTGTCCTTCATTTTCATGGCCGAATAATATTTCAGTGTGTGCGTGTGCAACATATCCTTTATTCATTCGTCCATAGATGGACATTTGCCCATGGACAAAGTTGGACAACTTGTCCACGGACAAGTTGTTTCCACACTGTGGCTATTGTAAATAATGCTGCAGTGAACATGGGAATTCAGATATCTCTTTGAGATCCTGATTTCATTTTCTTTGGATATATTCCCAGATGTGGAATTGCTAAATAACAATGCACTTTGTTTTTCTTTGTCTTGTTTTGTTTTGTTTTGTTTTGTTTTGAGAAACCACCATACTCTTTTCCATAGTGTTTAAATTCCCACCAGTGGTCCCCCAGGGTTCTCTCTCCACATCCAAATCAAGATTTATTGCCTCTTGTCTTTTTCATAACAGCCATTCTAACAGGTGTGAGGTGATACCCCACTGTGGTTTTTACAAGTATTTACCTGATGATTAGTAATGTTGAGCACCTTTTAGTATATATGTTGGCTATTTGTATATCTTCTCTGGGGGTTAAAAAAAAAGGCTATTCAGGGACGCCTGGGTGGCTCATCTGGTTAAGCGGCTGCCTTCGGCTCAGGTCATGATCCCAGCGTCCTGGGGTCGAGTCCCACATCGGGCTCCTTGCTCGGCGGGGAGCCTGCTTCTCCCTCTGCCTCTGCCTGCCGCTCTGTCTGCCTGTGCTCGCTCTCTCGCTTTCTCTCTCTCTGACAAATAAATAAATTTTTTTAAAAAATTTTTAAAAAGGCTATTCAAGTCCTCCGCACATTGTAGTTTATTTATTTATTTTTTTTTTAGTAATCTCTACACCCAGCATGGAACTTGAACTCATAACTCTGAGATCAAGAGTCGCACGCTCTTCTGATTGAACCAGCCAGGCGCCTCCCTCTGCACATTTTTAATTTGGATTGTTTGGGAGGTGTTTTTGCTAGCAAGTTATACGAGTTGCTTATATATTTTGGATATTAACCCATTATTAGAGTTTGCAAGTATTTTCTCACATTCCATAGGTTATGTTTCCATTTTGCTAATTGTTTCTTTTGCTCTACAGAAACATTTTATTTACTTTGATGTTCCCACTTATTTATTTTGCTTTTGTTGCTTGTCCTTTTAGTGTCATATCCAAAAAATCATTGCCAAGATAAATGTCAAGGCGATTTTTCCCTGTTTTCTCCTGGGATTTCTACAGTTTCGGTCTTATCTTTAGGTCCTCAATTCATTTTCAGCTAATTTTTGTGAGCAATGTAGTCAGACAGAGGTCCAGTTTCATTCTTTTACAAGTGAATATTCAGTTTTTACAACACCATTTATTAAAGAGACTATCCTTTCTCACTGAGTATGCTTGGTGTTCTTGTCAAATATTAGTTGGCATATATGCATGGGTTTATTTCTGGGCCCTTGATTCTGTTCCATCGGTCACTGTGTCTGTTTTTAATGCCAGTTCTATACTCTTTTGATTACTATAAGCTTTATAATGTGGCTTGAAATCAGGAAGTGTGAGGCCTCAAGCTTTGTTCTCAAGATTGCTTTGGCTGTTTGGGTCTTTTGTGGTTCCATACAAATTAAAGCTTTGCTTTTTTCTGTTTCTATGAAAAACACTGTTAGAATTTTGATAGAGATTGCATTGAATCTATAGACGGATTTGGGTCGTATGGGCATTTTAACAATATTAACTTTCCCAATCCATGAATATGGAGTATATTTCCAATTATTCATGTCTTCAATTTCATTTATCAAAGTCTTATTATAGTATTTTGTATAAAGATCCTTCAGGGGCACCCGGGTGGCTCAGTCATTAAGTGTCTGCCTTCAGCTCAGGTCATGATCCCAGGGTCCTGGGATCGAGCCCCACATCAGGCTCCCTGCTTGGAGGGAAGCCTGCTTCTCCCTCTCCCTCTCCCACTCCCCCTGCTTGTGTTCCCTCTCTCACTGCATCTCCCTGTCAAATAAATAAAATCTTTAAAAAATAATAATAAGTGGGGCACCTGGGTAGCTCAGTGGGTTAAAGCCTCTGCCTTCGGCTCAGGTCATGATCTCAGGCTCCTGGATCAAGCCCCGCATCGGGCTCTCTGCTCAGCAGGGAGCCTGCTTCCTCCTCTCTCTCTGCCTGCTTCTCTGTGATCTCTATCTGTCAAATAAATAAATAAAATATTTTAAAATAATAATAATAATAAGTTAAAAAATAAAGAACCTTCAGTCCCTTGATTAAATTTATTTACAAGTATCTTATTGTTTCTTAGGCTATTATAAATGGAATTGTTTATTTCTTTTTCATCCAGTTCATTGTTAGTATATATAAACACAGCTCATTTTTGTATGTTAATTTTGTATTCTGCAACTTTACTGAACTCGTTGATCAGTTCTAACAGGTTTTTGGTAGGGTCTCTAGGCTTTTCTCACACAAGATCATGTCATCAGCAAGTATAAACAGTTTGACTTCTACCTTTCCACTTGGATACATTTTATTTCTTTTTCCTGCCTAATTGCTCTAACTGGGATTTCCACTACTATGCTGAATAGGAGTGGTGATAAGAGTATCTTTTTCTTGTTTCCAGTCTTAGAGGGAAAGCATTCAACCCTATCACTGTTGCGTATGATCTTAGCCAAGGGTTTATCATACACGGCCTTTATTACGTTGAGATGTGTTCCTTCTGTACCCAATTTTTTTAGAGTTTTTGTCATGGAGCCACACTGAGTTTTGTCAAATGCTTTTTCTGTATCTATTAAGATGATCATATGGTGTTTGTCTTTCATTCTATTAATGTAATTTTATCACATTTATTGCTTTGTATATATTGCACCAACCTCGCATCCCAGGGATAAATCCCACTTTGTCACGGTGTCTGATGCTTTTAATTTGCTGTTGAATTTGGTTTGCTAGTATTTTGTTGAGAATTTTTGCATTTATATGCATTAGGGATATTGGTCTATAGTTTCTTTTCTTGTAATATCCTTATCTGGTTTTGCTATCGAGGTAATGCTAACCTTGTAAAATGAGTTTGGAAGTATTTCCTCCTTTTCTATTTTTGGAAGAGTTTGAGAAGGACTGGCTTTAATTTTTTTTCATTTTTGGTAAAATTCACCTGTGAAGCCATCTGGTCATAGACTTTAATATTGGGGGGTTTTGGGTCACTAATTCAATTTCCTTACTTACCATTGATCTGCTGTTCAGATTTTCTATTCATGATTCAGATTTGGTAGCTCGTATGTTTCTAGGAATTTATTCATTTCTCCTAGGTTGTCAATTTGTTGTTATATAATTGTTCATAATAGTGTCCTATGCTCTTTTGTATTTTTGTGGTATCCATTGTAATACGTCCTTTCTCATTTGTAATTTTATGGAGTCCTCTCTTTTTTTTCTTGGTAAGCCTAGCTAAAGTTTTGTTCATTTGATTTATCTTTTCAAAAAAACAGCTCTTAGTTTCACTGCCCTTTTCTCTTGTGTTTCTGATTTCTATTTCATTTCCTTCTGCTCTGGAAGAGGCAGGATAGGAGCTAAAGGTGACTCTAGGGTCAGACTCTTCCCTTTCTGCCAAATAGCTTCTCAAGGAGGAGCACTGAGTTAGGTGGCTTTAGCACCTAACTTAGCACTGAGTTAGGTACCTTTAGCACATCTTTGCTCACAGCATGTGATCATCTCCTTGGAAACCAAGAGCTATGACCCTGCATTCAGGGCTATACAGATGGTCCAGCCAGAGTGACCAAAGTCCTTGTCTAAATGTCTGAAGTGGGGGTGGAAAGTGGGGAGGTGCACAGAGACCAAGGAATAGGGGCACTTTTCAAAGTTGGATGAATTTCTCCAGATTCCTCAATGGCTCCATTTATAAATGTCCTCAGTGGCCGGGTCAGTGTGGGTATCAGGGGAGGAGGCTAAGTTTGGTGCCGGGGGTTGGGGAGAGGGGGTTTTTGCCTAGTTGTTTCTAAGCTTCTGATAAGATGCTAAAGCACCCAGACAAATTTCTCTTTCACAATAAGTTTCTGAGGATTGGTGCCAGGAAAGAAGTCCCTGAGGGTAAAGAGAGCTTGCATCCCACTCCTTTATTCCGCCAAACAGTGTGCTCTTTGTCCCTCCTCTTCCCACCAAATGAGACCAGCCTCCTCCCCCAGCCACATGTTGATGGCCTGTGCCCTGACCTGGAGCAGCAGCATGCAAGGATTGCCCAAGGGTAGGGAGTAGAAAGAAGTGTGGAGGCCTAGTGTCTCTGTATCCACTAGGACTGGAGAAACCTTTCCTCTCTCTCTCCCTCCTTTTCCTCAGCTGGATGTCTCTCTCTGGTTTTGAGTGAAAAATAACTAGGGACAAGGGGTCAGCAGATGGAAAGCGGCAGAACAAGAAGGAAAACACCTGCTCAGGGAACTGAATACAGCAGCACTGCACCTGGGATACTGCCCGACCTGGAGAGAAGAGAGCTAAGCCAGTCCTGCACCCATCATCACATGAAAATCTGGAGGAAACAAAAATATAAACTAAAAATTTCTTAAGATTAAAAAATCTGTGATATTTACAAATAGTCAACAAATGCATCTCTCACCAGTATGGCAAGAATTCAACTTAGCAGCAAGTTTACTCAAAGAACTGGTGATACAGAGGCAGCACCCTGTTTTTTTTTTCCATGCTGAATCCCATCTGGTTCATTACCAGCATTTCTAGAAAATTCTCCTTCCTGAACTTTGTACCATATAAAGCTTTGCAAGCTCTTGCCCCATTCAAACATGCAATGCTGGGAGGCTGACAGGAAGAAAAGCCTGGAGACCAGAGGCCATGAACAGTTGTTGATCCCAAAGACCAAGATTTTCCTCCTTGACCTCCGCTGCCCCACAGTGGGACTCACACTTGACCCATACCTCAAAGTGTTCTCCACTTTGGCAGGTCCTTAACCTGTGACTTCCTTTATACAAGATTTTCCAGATCTAGTGAAGTCTTCCCCAGGTCTTAGGCCACTGCCTCCCCCCCTCAACAATCAGACATTCTTTCTCCATGATTATAAAGGCAGGAAACCCCTGGGGCCCTAGTGCCAAGTGGTGGGGATGGAGGACAGGAAGAAAGCCAAGTTCATAAGACCAAGTTCATAAGACCATGATGTCTTTTAAAAAAGATATCATAGGGGGGCGCCTGGGTGGCTCAGTGGGTTAAAGCCTCTGCTTTCGGCTCAGGTCATGATCCCAGCGTCCTGGGATCGAGCCCCACATCGGGCTCTCTGCTCCGCGGAGAGCCTGCTTCCTCCTCTCTCTCCCTGCCTGTCTCTCTTGCCTACTTGTGATCTCTGTCTGTCAAATGAATAAATAAAATCTTTTTTAAAAAAAAGATATCATGGACTATTCCAAGGAGAGACGATGACGGCAGACTGAGTGCTATGCTATTTCCACAAGCTCAAGGAGCAATCCCTAGTAGGCATGAAAACAGGAGTTAGCAGGGAGGAAATATCAGAACCCCAATGATCAACAAAAAACACAGGTAGCAATATGCAGACACTTTGCGCCCCCCACCCCACAATGCATCTCCTTTCCACCTTCCCTGTCATATTCCCTTCCTCACTTCCAGACTCAGCTCTCCCATGGGAAGTGGTGTCGGAATCAGCACTCATCCAGGTAGATCTGACCACACTCCTACCCATCTGAGGCTGATCCCACTTTAGAACGCATCAGACTCATCCCTGCGCAGGGTTGGTGGGTAGAAAATGAGCGACTTTGGGGGCATTCTGACCAGGGTTCATGTGGTGGCTCTGCTAGTCACTAGATATGTCACAGTGGCTTAATCAAGTGACTTAGTCATCTGGGCTACTTTGCATCAACAGCTCCTCTTACAGTTATTGTTAGAATTCCAATTTTTAAAAACTAGCCTGTGTAAGGTGCATGTGGGCAAGGGATGGCGTTTCTCTTAACCCACCCTGTTCCCCCATTGCCAAGGACATTGCTCAGCATTTACAGTCTTCTCATTAAACACGGTCCAGAGTTCACAGTCCATTCACAGTTTTCCCTGAATGGATTCCTTTCCATCAACTGTTACAGCCACATGGAACCTGAAGGATCCTCCAGGCTATTTTACATAAGAGGAAGCAGACTCAGAATGCATCATGTCTGTGGGTCATACAGACTATAAGATGCCAAGCAAGACAAGGAGCCAGTTCCTCAGACCCCATAAGTTGTTGATACCAAGGCACAAAATTAGGGGCAAAGAGTGGGATTCAAGAACAAAATGTCCCCATAGCTGCAGAGAATCTCCAGGAGGATGAATCAGGAAAAGAGCCTGGACTATGTCTCCTACATAGGCGTGATTAAGGCACAGAGGACTGGAAAGGACTTTGCCTGGGACAGAAAAGTTAAGTTCAGAAGTCATTAGTGACAGAGGTGACAGAGGAAGAAGAGGAAGAGGAAAACACTAGGTGATTGTAATAGATGACATTTATCAAGCAAGGACTATGTCCCAGGTACCTGTGAAAACACCTCTGTGACAAAGCTATTACTATAATTAACAATGAGGAAATTGAAGCACAGAGGAATTAAGTAATTTGCTGAAGGTCGCAAACTTAGTAGGTGATGGTGGAGCTGGGATCAAACGCAGACAGGCTGTCCATGAAACGGGATCACTAAGCAAAACTTTCACCATGTTCAGCGTTACTGTTTTGAGTAATCAGAAAGAGTGAAGAGGCAGCCCTAGGTAGGGATTATATTGATCCCAGAGAGTGGCTGTTCAGAGAGGATAAAATAATGGAGTGTTATTGAAAATGGGTGGGGTTGATGAGGACGTCTGGAAATGGGGGGTGGGGTGGGGGGGAGAATAGTAAAAGAATAAAGGAGCTGACATAATCACTCTACAACCCCACAACTGGACAGTTGAACTCTTCAGTTGAATGCAAAGAAAAATTGCAAATAATATAAAGATTAAAAATAGTTTTTATTTGGTTTTGGAACACCTACAAACATTGTTGTGTCTGGTTCCCTCAATATTCACAAGATATCCAAGGAAATAAACTCTGTTCAACTGACAGAGGAGCATCCGCAGGTCTGATTTCTCTCTCCCAGCCATGGATAAGCTCC
Source organism: Mellivora capensis (assembly GCA_004024625.1). Taxonomy (NCBI): domain Eukaryota; kingdom Metazoa; phylum Chordata; class Mammalia; order Carnivora; family Mustelidae; genus Mellivora; species Mellivora capensis. Next base: position 42,643 of record PISX010014168.1, on the reverse strand, counting down.
CTCTTGTGGCAAATGGGATATCACCTCTAAGACTCAAGAAACCCGCATCTGAGTGGCAATGTCTGGCTTGGACCAGAAGTAAGGACACCAGGTGTGCAAGTCCTGCAGCTCCGGGAGGCCAGCAGTGAGGGCTGGATCACCCTGTTTTCCCTGCAGTGGTAGACCAGCTTTCCCAAAATTGCACCAGCATATCAGTGCAACAAGGGCCTTCCCTGCTCAACCCCCCTCTACCAAGACTGGAGCACACAGATGGGCTGGTCACCTTGGCACGCAGAAGCTCCTCTGCCAGCAGGGATCCAAATGCAGATGGGAGGGACATGGGGCCATCCCCTGAGGCAAGGGCTTGTCAGAGTTTGGGATTTAACCCTACTGGAGCCCATAAATTAACCTGTTATTGTTTCATGGATGCTGGCAGAAGACTGGGACATAGACAAAGGGCTGTGGGTAGTGGCAAGGCAAGCAGTATGAGCATCATGTTGACCAGGGTTGCCCTGCACCCCTAAATCCCAGACGGTAACTCTAAAGGATCCAAGCAGATGCTCCATAGGCAGTAGGCTTGTGGTACAGTCAAGGAACTTGAAGAATGCATGCTTTTCCAGAGAGTTATCATGAATCCCATCTTTTTCCAAAGGTCATCTTTGACCTTTGCAAACACTGCCCTGAGATATGGCCCAAATAAAGATCACACAAGGCTTGGCGTTGTAAGAACATGCAGTAAGCTCAAGGCCCATGGCAGATTGCCCTAACCAAAAGCACCCTTGACCGCGCCACCCCACCTCTGTGCTGGGTTAATCAGTTGTCAGTGTGAGCTCCGCAGCTCACAAAATGATTGCTCCTACTGGTGAGGCAGGGTAGCATCCAAAAGGCGCTCCCACATTTCTCTTTGGTGACTCTCTGCGTGTGTTGAGACAAGATTAATATGATTGGTGAGGAGGTTGCTGTTGAAAAAGAAAGTAGAAAGGTGGGGTGCCTGGGTGGCTCAGTGGGTTAAAGCCTCTGCCTTCGGCTCAGGTCATGATCCCAGGGTCCTGGGATCAAGTCCTGCATCGGGCTCTCTGCTCAGCAGGGAGCCTGCTTCCTCCTCTCTCTCAGCCTGCTTCTCTGTGATCTCTGTCTGTCAAATAAAATCTTAAAAAAAAAAAAACTTACAGCCCTGAGATCAAGAGTCACGTGCTCCATGGACTGAGCCACCCAGGCACCACTGAAAATTCATTTTTTTTAAAGATTTTATTTATTTATTTATTTATTTATTTGAGAGAGAGAGTAAGGATGAGAGAGAGTCTGAAGCAGACTCCACGCTGAGCACAGAGCCTGAGTCGGGACTAAATCTCACAACCCTGAGATCATGACCTGAGTTGAAACCACGAGTTGGATGCTCAACTGATTAAACCATCCAGGCAACCCCAGAAATTTATTTTAAACAAAAAATTGAGTCAATTGCTTTTATAGCTTTATAGGCTAAAATCGCTAATAAAAAAATGTTAAGAAACACAACAGAGATGGAAACAATGCCATGAACAAAGCAGGAAATGAGGCCAGACTAGCTGGTCGTGGGGCGGGAGGCTACATTCAGGGTCTTGCTCCTTCTGCAGAATTTGAACTGAGGGCTCTAGAGTAAAAAATTTAAAAAGCAGGGTAGCGTTCTGGAGATACGCCTACCACAATGAACGGATTCATCAAATTCAACAAAGAAATCCTAGCCTGTGTGCCCTTGGACCCTGTAGACCTGGACACCAATCAGAAGTGGGAATCTGAGAACATCCCAGTCAAGTGGCTGAGGCCTGCCTGGAGGAGGAAAGCCCTGACATGCTCAGAGGGATCACCTGCTACCGGGACTAAGTGTTCAGTGCTCCCTGTGCTCACCAGCAATGAGCAAGAGAAGGGTCAAGAAACCTTGACAAGAGGGGACATAGCATGTCAAAGACCCAGTGGAAGAGAAAGAGGGCTTCAAAGTATAGAATGATGTTCCTCAGAATCCTACTTAACCCACTAAAAATAATTCTTTTTTTTTTTAAGATTTTATTTATTTATTTGACAGAGAGAGAGATCACAAGTAGGCAGAGGATTGGCGGGGGGGCGGGGAGGTGGCCAAGCAGGCTCCCTGACGAGCAGAGAGCCTGATGTGGGGCTCGATCCCAGGACCCTGAGATCATGACCTGAGCCGAAGGCAGAGGCTTAACCCACTGAGCCACCCTGATGCCCCTAACCCACTAAAAATAATTCTTAAAAGCTCTGCATTCAGGACAACAATAAGAACAGGGAAGGACATTGCCGGCTCACTCCTGAGCCTCAAAGAAGGTACCTAAGTTCAGATTCTGTCCTTATCTTGAGCTCCCCAGGGAGAAACTTGCCTAGTTAAGCCCCATGGACCTTTTGCTTCTCTCTCTCATTCGTAGTTTTTCTCATGCCAAATTGGGTGCACAATGTGTGAAAATACTGTCTTTGATACTCGGTCATGGAAGAGAAACCAAATAACTCAGAAGGAAACAATTCAGCCAGTGGTATTTCAAAGCAACTTCTGGCCCCTTGAACAAATTTGAAAAACCACATGACAGGAGAAGAATTTCAGATCAATAAGGAAACACAAAGTCCACAGGAACAGGCCAGACTAAGGCAGACTGGAATGTGAGATCCCACCCCACCAGAGCAGGAGAGAGGGGTTGGGGTGGGCAGGGGGAGGGAACCTCTGGAGACCCCAGTCCTGGCCAGCTGTGGGGGAAGGGGAGAGGGACCCAGAGCCACTCAGACACCCAGAGAAGCTTCCTGGAGGGATTCAGATTTCAGAGGAGGAAATGAAGTCCAAGACAGCTGCCAAGAAGAGATAAAAGATTGTTCCTGACCAGTGGGGCGTGAGATGGCTGAGAGGAGGGCCACAGGGGCCTGATAAGGGACATGAGTGATGGTGGGGTTGGACTTTGGGCATCACCGGGCACACCAGGGAGGATGAGGGGCCTAGAGGAGCAAATGCGGATCCTTCAACGAGCACCTCCTGCCCGCCCAACAGAGAACCAGCCACAGATTCTCCTGCAGGCAGGACCAAGTTCAAGTGGGCTCTGAGAATACCCCACCCCAAGAGGAACTCATTGCCACAAACTGTCTTCTTCTTAGCAATTCCTCAGCCACTTTGGAATTGCATATTGCTCTATATTGGGGGACCACTCTGCAAACGGCCATCAGCCCCAAGTGTACATGGGAAGACCTGTGTTTCCATGTAATTGGCTTCCTTCATATCCTCCGTATTTTATTTTATGCATTTAAAATTATCTTGAGGGGCACCTGGGTGGCTTGGTCAGTTAAGCATCTGACTCTTGATTTCGGCTCAGGTCTTAATCCCAGGGTCTTGAGTTCAAGCCCTGCGCTGGGCTCCACGCTGGGTGTGGAGACTCCTTAAAAAAAAAAAAAAATTATCTTGAAAGAAAATAAAGTTTTAAATTTAAAAAAAATAAAGTTATCTTGAGGTTAACTGGCAAGGGAGGAGATGAAAGAAAAGGCCAAGAACCACTGAGTGAGAGGGTGGGGTATGCAGAGCCCATAGGCTGTTAGGGACAAGACACAGGAGTGGGATGTGACTCATTCGTTGGATGGTATTGGATACTCGTTGGATTGGGGCCCTCCAGAACCTGATTCCAACCTCCCTTTTGAATTTGTCATCCCACCTGCCCAACCCCTCAGTCTTCATGAGCCCAATTTGCACCAAATTGGCCTTAGTGACCCTCACATAGGTCTGGCACCATCTCTTTTTGTCTTTGCTCATGTATCCGTTGATCTATTTTTGTAAGTGTTATTTGACTGTCTTCTCTCTGTCAAGCAATGGGCCAAACATTAGGGACAGAAAAATGAACATGACAAACACCATCCCTGTCCTTACACAACGTATCCTTTATCTGCCAACAGAATTTGGCATTTCTGGGGCACCTAGCTGACTCAGTCGATGGAGCATGCAACTCGGGATTCTGGGGCTGTGAGTTCGAGCCCTGTATTGGATGTAGAGACTACTTTAAAATAATATTTTTTAAGTAGTCTCCATGCCCAGTGTGGAGCCCAACCTGGACCTTGAACTCAAAACCCTAAGATCAAGACCTGAGCTGAGACCAAGAATTGGTCACTTAATTGAACACAACTGACTGAGCCACCCAGGGGCCCCTAAAAATAAAATTTAAATAATATTTAAAGTATTTAAATAAATAATTTAAATAAAAATTTAAAAATATGTATCCTGTTCTATGTCCTGTTCAACCACCACATCTCCCATATGCTGCCTTTTTCCTGACTTCCAGATTTGAGTTCCTTCTCTAATAATGTCTTACTGGCATCCATCATAGGAGAGCGGCAGAAAAGCCCTAACCCCTCTTGGTAATTAGATTTATTAGGTTTTCGGTGTGCCTCAGTGGCTCAGTAGGTCAGAGCCCTGGGATCGAGTCCCATATCTGACTCCCTGCTCAGTGGGGAGCCTGCTTCTCCCTCCCACTCTGCCTGCCATTCTGCTTACTTGTACACTCACTCACTCTCTCTCTCTCTCTCTCTGTCAGATAAATAAATAAATAAATCTTTTTTAAAAGATTTATTAGGTTTTTGTAATTAGGTTATGCAACCTGATTTTCTGTTGTTTGGTTCTAACTATTAACCAGTATTGGGTTTTCATCTGTTTCATCCTTGCAATTGCAAAAGACAAAAGATTCTCTCCACACTGTCATAGAAAATTGCCTGATTTTTCAGGCTGTGCTTGAAGTCAGTAATTCCTGCTTCTGAATCTACACTCTTTATCTTTAGGCTCTCCAACACTTCTGGACTCTACCTTCCCAGGCTTTGGTCCCTTATTTCCTTAAGCCCTTCACACTGTCCTATGGTAGCAGCTGCTTAGGACCTAAAATCTTGCCTTCAGTGAGCATTTCCCTCTGGCCGACCACAAGCGATAACTCAGTCAGGTGTTTAGCCCTCCGCAGAGTAAAACCCACACCCTAAAGAAAGTTCCCGAAACATCTGGATCGTGTCTTCATTCAGCCGCAGTCTGACCCCATGGTCAAGTCCGGTTACCCTCCCTCCATCTCCCTGTCCCAATTTCATTATCAGTCAGGATCCTCAGTTGCTGAAACGGAATCTATTTCTGACTCGAAGCAGAAAATAAACAGATTTATCAGTTAGCTCTCAGAATCAACGGAGAGACTGGAAAACCCCGGCTCCGAGTTAGGTGGGAGAATCACACCACAGAGCAAGTCCTATGAACACACACTGCTGCCAGCTGTATGGACAAATGGCACCCCCTCACCGAGCGTGGGAACCCCTACAGCTTGCAGCCCCGCGGCTCCCAGGACACAGCAGTGACAGCTGCTCCCCAGGAGCTCCCCAGGAAGGGCCTTTGCCTTCTTCTTTGCTTCACTGATACCAACCTCAGCGTCCGGGGCACCAGCATCTGCTGCACCGAGCCCAAAGGGGAATCGGACTACTTCTGCCTCCATGATGGAAAGCCCTGGATTCCCCCAAACATAGAAAGGGGCTCGGGGGAGGCAGGGGCGCCTGGCTGGCTCTGTCGGTTGAGCATCCCACTCTTGCTTTCGTGATCTCAGGGTTGTACGATCAAGCCCCACGTCCGGCTCTTGGTGCTCAGCTAGGGGTCTGCTAGGGGTTCTCTTCCTCTTCCTCTCCCTGCGACCCTCCCCCGCATGTGTAAGTATACACACTCTCTCTCTCAAATAAATAAATAAATCTTTTTTTAAAAAAGAAAACAGAAGGAAAAGGAAGGAAGGGAGGGAGCCAGAGATGTGCATGTGCTCCGTGCAGAACTCCAGTGTGCTGGGTGTGAGAGGGGGTCCCACCCTAGCTGGGGTCTGCCCATGCCTGGGCTCTGGCCATGTGCAGAGCTTTTCCAGAGGGCGTCTGACAACACCCCAGTCCCCCCACTGAAAGGAACACACACCCCAGACATCTGCCACTTAACAGCCCCCCCTCCCTTCTCCCTCATCCACTTACATTCTGTCACCCGGGGGACGCACAAAGTCCCAGCCTGCAGCCAGCTGTTGTGGCTCTCAGTCTACACACCGTCCGTGAACTGGCTGAGGGCCACCTCTGCCCGGGTGGCTTGTGCACCCTTCTCAGTCACTGTCAGAGGAGGAGCCCGTCCTGCAGGCTCATTGGCTGTGAAGACACCTTTCCCAGGCTGGGCTCACAGCCCGACCATTCCCATAACTACACCTGGCTTTATTTCCAAGTACTCTGCTCCGAGCTCTACCACCAGGGCAGTCCAGAACCTTCCGGTCCGGCACCATGGACACAATGGCGTCTGTGCTGCTGTCCCTGCTACTCTTTCTGGGGCCTGCAGTCCCTCAGGAAACCCAAGCTGGTGAGTAAGGAAGCCAGGGTGGCTCTTGAGGGACAGATAGGCTGGAGAAGGGCCTCTAGTGCAGCGGAGATTCCTGGGGATACTGTGGGAAGAGGTGTCCCAGGCTGTCACCTAACTCAGCTCCCAAACTCCAAGAAGGATTGAGGGAGCCTCTGGACTCTTGCTAAATGAGGCCTTAGAGAATCAGAAGCTAAAACCCTTAGCTTACAAATGAGCAAAACCGAGACCAGAGAGGTGAAGTGATCTATCCAGTGTCACACAGCCAAGACACTGCCGGAGCCACACAAGCAGAACATCCCGTTCCATCCTTTCTTCCAGTGGCTGGATGAGTCTGTCTGGCTCGCAGAGAAAGAGGGAACAACCCTAAGCGGCAGATGTGGAGGCAGGTTAACTGGAAGGCTGTAGAAGGAAATCTATCCCCTCCCCGCTGCCATCGGACCACAGCGCTACCCACTAGCCCTGAAGGCAAGTTAGGGGGAAAGAAGCCAGCTGGAATCTGGGAAGCACCGGAGTCAACACTAGAATAGGAAAATGAGGCTGTTTCTCGGCCACCAATTTCAGGATGAAGAAATGGAAAGTAAACCGTGCATGTTTGAAATTTGTGACGCTTAAAAACTATGAGAATATATGTTTTATTTTTAAATGTTTTTATCAGTGGGGCGCCTGGGTGGCTCAGTGGGTTAAAGCCTCTGCCTTCGGCTCAAGTCATGATCCCAGGTCCTGGGATTGAGTCCCGCATCGGGCTCTCTGCTCAGCGGGGAGCCTGCTTCCTCCTCTCTCTCTGCCTGCCTCTCTGCCTACTTGTGATCTCTCTCTGTGTGTCTAATAAATAAATAAAATCTTTAAAAAAATTAAAAATAAAATAAAATGTTAATCGCATCCTACACCAAAATCTGTATTAGTCAGGGTTCTCCAGAGAAACAGAACAAAGAGGATGTATATACAGAGAAAGAGATTGATTTTAAAGAACTGGCTAGCACAATTGAAATCTGCAGGCTGGAGATGTGAAGAGTCAGTGTTGCTGCCTTGAGTCCAAAAGCAATCTGAAGGCAGAAAGGCAGAATTCTTTGGGGAAATGGGCTTCTTTCTTGTGGCCTTCAACTGATTAGATGAGGCCCACCCACTGCAAAGGGTAATTTGCTTTACACAAGGTCTAAAGTTAATCACATTTAGAAACTAGTTACCAAGAATAATTTCAGCACTTGATCTAGGTATCTGCCATATGACCTCCGACATTATTAACACCAAATTGAATTGTATCACAAATCAATTATTGGAAATGCTCCCCCCTCTCCAAGTCTCTGCCAAAATGCATGGTGCAACCCTGGGAATTCTGAAATCCAGATCCTGGTCTTACCCTGTGCCAATCCATTCTAGGTCATCTCCTGAGTTTTCTGGTAAATTCTTCCTATGCATTCGAATTCTATGTCTTAGACTAGGTTATGCTCCAGTAACAAAGTTTTTAGTGGCTTACCATAACAAATGTTTATTTCTTGCTCATGTAAAGTGAATACAGCTAAGGCAACTTTCCTGTCTTCCCTGGGGTGACTCAGGAATCTGGCCTATTTCCATCTTGGGACTCCTGTTTTCATCCTGAGATCTCCACAGTCATCACATTAAAAAAGAGAAAGACATGGGGTGCCTGGGTGGCTCAGTGGGTTGGGCCTCTGCCTCTGGCTCGGGTCATGATCTCAGGGTCCTGGGATCGAGTCCCGCATCGGGCTCTCTGCTCAGTGGGAAGCCTGCTTCCTCCTCTCTCTCCCTGCCTGCGTCTCTGCCTATTTGTGATCTCTGTCTGTCAAATAAATAAAATCTTTTTAAAAATAAATAAATAAAATAAAAAATAAAAAAGAAAGACAGGGGCACCTGGGTGGCTCAGTCATTTAAGCATCTGCCTTCAGTTCAGATCATAATCTCAGGGTCCTGGGATCGAGCCCCATGCCGGGCTCTCTGCTCAGTGGGGAGTCTGCTTCTCCTTCTCCCTCTGCCTGCCTCTCTGCCTACTTGTCCTCTATATAAATAAAATCCTTAAAAATAAATAAATGAATGAACAAACGAGTTCATAGGGCCTCAGACCAGAAAAAAGACATCATTCCCTCTCACATCCCCAGACCTCAATAGCATGATCCCAACATATATAAAAGGAGGCTGAGAAATATTATCATCTTATGTGTCAAGAAGAAACAATGCAGTGAAGACACAGAATGGTGTCTAAAGTACCATCCCCAGGATAGACAGAGGGCTCTTTTCACTTGAGTGGGCCTCCAGAAGGGCCCAGTGACCACGGCCCCCTTCCTGGCCCTCTGCTGCCCCACGTTGGGCCTCCCCTGCATGGACCCCACACCTCAAAGTCTTCTCCTCTTTTTCAGGGCCTTACTCTCTGAGCTTCTTCTACACTGGGCTCTCCAGGCCCAGGGATGGCTTCCCCAGCTTCCAGGCCACAGCCTACCTCAATGACCAGGATTTCTTTCACTATGACAGTGAAGACAGGAAGGCCATACCCCAGTACCCGTGGAGTCAGATGGAAGGAATAGAGGACTGGGAGAAGGAGAGTGAACTTCAGAAGGCCAGGGAGGAGATCTTCATGGTGACCCTGAAGGACATCATGGACTACTACAAGGACAAGGAAGGTCAGTGAACAGTGGACTGCTGGGGTGTGGGGGTCTTAGCTCAATGGGCAGCCCTGCAGGGGTAAGTGGAAAGGGGTCGGCAGGATGGAAATAACAGAGACGCGGGTCGAAATTCGCAGGCACTCTGCATCCCCCGCAACCCCACAATGCATCTGCTCTCCTCCTGCCCTATCCCTTCCCCATTCTCGCTCCCAGGCCTCGGGTCTCCCAGGAAGTGGTATCAGAGTCAGCTCTCATCCAGGCACAGCGTCACCTCTCCGCCCCACCCCCCCACCGACCTGCCTGAGGCTGATCCTACTTTAGAAGGCGTCAGACTCCCCTGCCTAGGGATGTAAGGGAGTGAGCTAGCCCTAGGGTCAATCAAATCTGGTTCGCATCGTGGCCCGGCCAGTCACTAGCTGTTTGATAGTGAACGTGTTCTTAATTACCTGGTCTGAACCCTCGAACTGGAACCTCCAAGAGATTCCATAAAACTTACCTCTGCAAATTCCATGAAGGCTAGAACCTCGTCAGTCTTGGTCTCCCTGATCATCCCATCACCTGGGACAGCCACGAATAACCTGCTCCAATGAAATATATTGAATGATTGAGAGAAGATACCTCACACAAACCGTGGCCCATACTGGGAGCTCAGTAGGGACTGACTTCAAAACCACACACTGATAGAGTTACATGGAGTCCTGAAGACCCTCCTGTCTGTAAGGAACAGACTCGGGAGGGCTCGTGGACTTACGGTAGGAGGACGATGGAGAGCCAGAACACCCCCTACTGCCGGTCTCCTGAATCAGTCAGTCATGGGCTAGTGAACTCTTGAGGCTAAATCATCATAGGGTGAGGGTCGAAAGATGGGTTTCTGAGCACAAAAGTGCCTAAGAAGCTATGTGGAATCTGAAAATTCCCTAAAGGAGGCCAGAGCCATGCCCAAATCTGAAGGATAAGAAATGGGAAGGCCTGGTAAGGAAAATGGCCCTCACTGGGCATCAGAAGTAGGAGAGGGTGAGGCACAGAGGCCCGGGAAGGACCCCAGCAGACATCGGATTGGCTGAAAAAAAAAAATGCTGAAGCAAGTCATTCCCAGTAAAGAGGGTAAAGAGAGGAACAGAGGGTGCGAGAGAATCATGAGCATTTCCTGAGCACCTACTGTGTGCCGGGCACGGGTGTTGATGTTGGTAACGCTCCCAGCAACCCTCTGAACCAGTACATGGCCTCTGCTATTTGCAAGCTGAGAAGATCAAAGCAGGGGGAGGTTAAACGCTCACGTTCAAGCCAGGTCGGGGTGCAGAGAGATCTGCAGTCTGAGCCCAGGGAACTTGAGATCAGAGCCTGGGCCCACAGCGCTAATCGGTATCGGGTCCCCACCGGTCCTCCCAGAGGAGGCCAGGTTCCAAGACTTCTGGCTCCCTGGGCAGAGAGGGGGCTCAGAAATTCCTGATGAGGATAGCAAACCCCAGGAAAGAGTTTACTCAAGCAGTGACATCAGCTCCACTTAGAGGGAAAAAAGGAGAGATTTGGTAATCTGTATAAAACTCCAAATAATTTCTGTTTAACTTGGAGATGGCACTTCAGTGTGGTTCTGTGGGGTTCCTAAGAGCCCCCGGGGTATTCGCAGCTCACTAAATGAGATGACTGCGGGATCTGAATGGGGAGCTGGGAACGCGGTGCGTGGTCTGGTCTCCCTGACCCTCCCCGCCAGGAAGGAAGCATTTCAGCGCAGAGGGGCCTGAAACACCAAACCAAAGTACCTTTCCCTCTTCTGCTCTATGACTGGCTCATAACCCATTCGCCAAAATAAAGGGACCCCGTGCTTAGATCTCCAAAACCTTGCTTCCTGTTGTTTCTACAAACTGTGTAGGAGTGAAAGTTATTAAAATGCAGTGCAGTGCATGCCCAGCTGACTAAATTCCCGGGGGGGTGGCCGGGGAGGGTGCAGGGTCTCACACCTTCCAGGGAATGTTTGGCTGTGAGCTCCGGAATGACAAGAACAGTGGAGCATTCTGGAGGTACGCCTATGACGGAAGGAACTTCATCGAGTTCGACAAAGAGATCCCAGCCTGGGTCCCCCAGGACCCCGCCGCTCTGATCACCAAGCAGAAGTGGGAGGCGGAAGAAGTGTACGTGCTGCGGGCCAAGGCCTACCTGGAAGAGGAGTGTCCCGCAATGCTGCGGAGGTTCCTACAACACGGCAAGACCTACCTGGACCGACAAGGTACCCGGCTTCCTCTGTCCTGCTCCCCGGTGCTGAGCTGAGTAAGACCAAGGTGATCTCAGGCTGGGAGTGGGGTTGGGGGGGTAGGGGCATCTCCGGCCAGTCCCACGGTGGTGTCTTTAGGACAATGCCTCCAGGCAGAGCCGTGCATGAAGGCAGGTGTGGGAAATGCCTGCCTGTCACAGCCTGGTTGTCGCAAGCCTTGGGTTTGGGAAGCAGTGAGAACGAGGGTCCTGTGGGACAGAGCAGGGAGGGGTCTGATGGATAGAGCCGCAAGCAGAACATGGAGCTGAGACTGGGGGAGGAGGGAGCCCCAAAACTCACTCAGAAGTCTGGGAATAAATAGGAAAATGGATGGGAGGATAGTCACAGTTTCTTGCCATCAGATGTCAATAGACAGTGGAGGGACAGGGGAGCCTGAGGTCGGCGGCGGTCATTCCATGGTCCAACGGGGAGACTCCTGGGAACCCTCAGCCTTCCCTGATCTTCGCAAAGTTTCCCTGGGGAGACAGACACAGAGCTTGCAGTTCTGCTCATCACTGATGCCCAGAGAGTGGAGGGAGCAGGGAGCCATGGAGAGCAGGCTCTCCCTATCCACGCTCTGTCCTTCCACAGATCCCCCCTCCGTGTCCATCACCAGCCACGGGACCCCAGGAGAAACTCAGACATTCAAGTGCCGGGCTGATGGCTTCTACCCAGGAGAAATTGAGCTGCAATGGATTCAGGGGGACGATACACAGGAGACTGAGTCGGGGGGAGACGTGCTTCCCAGCGGAAACAGCACTTACCAGTCCTGGGTGGTAATGTCAGCTTCCCTGCAGAATGGAGCCCTGGAATCCTACTCCTGCCGCGTGAAACACAGCAGCCTGGCCCAGCCCCTCACTGTGCTGTGGCCCTGAGCGAGAGCTGAGGGCTCCGAGGGCCCCCAGGGACAGTAGCCACCCCTCCCTCGTGGCAGGGAGAGATGAGCTAGGGGTCTGGTGGTGAGTTCAGACACTTGGAGGAGAGTACCTGCCCCTGAGCTGACTCTGGGCTGAACTGACTTGCAAAGCCCCATGATCTGATCTGTCGAATCATATCCACAGTAATCCCCTTGCCTAGCACCCAGTGTAGAAAAGTATTTTTAAATGGACATGATATAGAAATGGGAGTAGATATGACCCTTCATCCTGTTTTCCTAAGCCTTCATTCATCTGAAATTCTTGGTATCGACTCAAAGCATCCTGCCCTGGGGGGTGGAGAGGGGGGGCAGGGGGAGGGGAGTCCCTCTGTGTGTGCTGTGGACCAGCTGGGCCCTCGGGCCTTGTTCAAGAGCCCACTGCAGATGTCTCCTCTGTTGTGAGGTCATAGACCCTCTTTAACACAAACCCACGTCTCTTCTGTGCCTCGGTGGCCCAGAATCACCTCCTCCCTGAGGCGCACTCCTCCTCCATTCCAGGGGCTCGACCTTCTGCACACCTTTGGGCCTTGGAACCTCCCCAGACCTTAGCTCATTAGACTCCTTCCAAATTCACTTGAGTTGTTTTTGTTTTGTTTTGTTTTTTAACCTACCCACCACCATCCATAGGTTTAAAAACCCCAAAAGACACAGCAGTGCTCCCACACCTAACCTTTCTATGAAGCCCATCTGCGTGACGCAGACTTCCTTCCCTCCCTGGCCCGGGGCCTCCAAGCTGAGCTCCGTAAGGAAATCACCCAGAGCGTCCAAAATTCTGAGCCAACCCTATCTTTCTTGAGAGCCTGAATTTGAAGGTTTGACTTGGTATTTTTGATACTTTGATCCAGTTCGGAAATCAAAGCCGAGGAAATACCTCCTCAGTCTGTGGGAAGTCCACATTCCTCTCCTCTGGAACCGGATGGGAAGAAACAAAAAACAAAAAACAAAACTCCTGTTTGAACAGTAGAGGCAGCAGAGGAAAACAATCCACATAGTCAAGAAGGGAAAATATAGCCGGGAACAAATAAAGAAAACCACATGACAGAAGAATTTCAGATCAATAAGGAAACACAAAGTCCACAGGAACAAGGCCAGGCTAAGGCAGACTGGAATGTGAGATCCCACCCCACCACAGCAGGAGAGATGGGTTGGGGTGGGCAGGGGGAGGGAACCTCTGGAGACCCCAGTCCTGGCCAGCTGTGGGGGAAGGGGAGAGGGACCCAGAGCCACTCAGACACCCAGAGAAGCTTCCTGGAGGGATTCAGATTTCAGAGAAGGAAGTGAAGTCCAAGACAGCTGCCAAGAAGAGATAAAAGATTGTTCCTGACCAGTGGGGCGTGAGATGGCTGAGGGGAGGACCACAGGTGCCTGAAAAGGGACATGAGTGATGGTGGGGTTGGACTGTGGGCATTACCAGGCAGGATCATCAGGGAGGATGAAGGGCCTAAAGGAGCAAATGTGGATCCTTCCATGAGCACCTCCTGCCCGCCCAACAGAGAACCACCAATGGGGGCACCTGGGTGGCTCAGTGAGTTAAGCCTCTGCCTTCTGCTCAGGTCATGATCTCAGGGTCCTGGGACCCAGCCCCACATGGGACTCTCTGCTCAGCAGGGAGCCTGCTTCCCCATCCCCCTCTGCCTTCCTCTCTGCCTACTTGTGATCTCTCTCGGTCTGTCAAATAAATAATAAAATCTTTAAAAAAAGAGAGAGAGAGAACCAGCAACAGATTCTCCTGCAGGCAGGACCAAGTTCAAGTGCTCTTTGAAGATGCCCCACCCCAGGAGGACCTCATTGCCACAAACTCTCTCCTTGGCCATTCCTCAGTCACTTAGTACTACCTTGTCTCTCTCGAAGATTCCTCTGGAGACACCAGCTAGACTGTAAGGATGGAGGGCTTGGGTTTAGGCAGGAGATGTCACCAGGATACAGGACTTAACCGTAGTCACTGTTAAGGTCCTCTCCAATTTGGCTGAACACTGCCTTTCAACCTGGCTTGTCACTAGAACTTAACAAACAGATACATTTAGAGTTCTCCATTTCCTTTGCTCATGTATTGGTGCATTCACTCAAGAATTCTATATTGAGTATTTATTTTCTGCTTGGTACTCTAATAAAGACCAAGCAGAACAAGTGGGTGCCTCCCCTCCCTGCATGGAGTTTACCCCACTTCTGCTTATTAAAACAATACCTTCCGTCAAGGTTCAACCCACATCTTACCTCCTCCCAGGACCACCACCATGATCACTAGTTCCAACATAGACTCATCCATGCTGTGATGTCTCTCAGAAATATCAGGGAAGATTTCCAAGAAGACAATGAGAAAAGCCAATGACCACACCATCTCAGCATCCCAAACCATTCTCCTTTTTGTTCCTTTTCCAAGTGAAAGAAAAAGAATCAAAGATGGTAGTATCTGGGGAAAGAGCATTTGGGGCAGAGGGCGCAGCAAATGCAAAGTCCCTAGGGCAGTAACAATCATAGTGTTTGAAAGGCAGAATAACGGCCAGTGGGCAGGAGCATCATGAACGCGAGGAGAGTCAGAAGATGTTGAAAAGGCTGGTAGCAGTCAGATCCTGTAAGGAAGGCATGGTTAGCCTTGAGAAGGAGTTTCTATGGCAAATGGCCTCACCTGGTAGGTTCTAACCAAGATGGCGATAGGATTTGCTTTAGTTTTTTGGGTTTTTTTGTTTTGTTTTGTTTTTGTTTTAAGATCTTATTTATTTGAGAGCGAGAGAGAGCAGGAGCAGGGAGAGGGCCAGAAGGAGAGGGAGAAGCATCCTCCCCGCTGAGCAGGGACTCAATTATTGGATGCTGAGATCATGACCTGAGCCGAGGTCAGAGGCTTAACCCACTGAGCCACCCAGGCACCCCTGCTTTAGGGTGTTAAAACATCGCTTTGGCTGCTGTGTGAGGAAGGGACTATGGTGACACAAGGATGGAAACAGGGAGACCAGAAACAAGTCCCGGGGAAGGACTTGCACTGGAATGGACTGGAATGGGAGCAGCTGTGAAGGTAGCAAGCAGCCAGAGTTCAGGATACATTCTGGACATCAAGCCTGCAGGTCTCGCAGATGGACCCAATGAGCCCTGAGTTTGCCGATGGGTTAGATATGAGCTGGGCGGAGAAGACGGGAGCGGTGACTCAAATTCGAATCCCAGGTCTTGGATCTCAGTCATTTCTGGAGGTCCCCTCCTGGCAGGCTATGTCTCACACAACCTCCAGCCTCAGCCCCCTGGATGGCTCTCACTCCACCTGATCCCTACTGCACCTGGAAGCTTCCTGCTTCTCATCTGAGGACACATTTTCAAGATGACCCACCCGGAATAGAATACTCCCAGTCCCTGCCCCGGTTCCCAGTGTAACTCCCCCCAGAGCCAGCCTCCAAACCAATCCGTGCTAGTCCTTTCTGCGTCCTTCCTCGCACTTACAGCTTAGATCTCTGTCTTCTCTCCCACCAGCCCGAGCTGCAAGCTAAGGGGGTACGTGCAAGCTAAGGGGGTATTTCGCCCCACGTTGGCATCCTCCCCCTACCGGGCCCCACCCTCCCTGCACACTCTCGGATGGGCTTCTCCTTCCAGACCCTGCTCCCCGGCCCTCCGGACGCGGCTTCGGCGTGGTCCATGCGCCCCCTCGTGGTGAAAAGGCAAAGGTGCAGGCTGGTCACGCTCACCTGGGCGGGGTCTCCCCCACGCCTGAGTGCGAGGAAACACACGAGCACCCCTGGAACCCAGGAAGCCAAGGTGGCTGGATTTATATCCCTGACAACAGCAGAGCTCCGAGAAGCAGAAATGCTTTCAACATGGTTGGTGTCGATCATTCCTAAACCAAGAGCCAGCAGAGAGAGGAAAAGATCCAACTGAACTCTTCCCTAAAGCCCCCTTGGCCCTGCTCCTGCCAGTGGCTGCCCCAGAGTTTGTTTCCTTCTTCAGACCTGACCCGATAAGCTCTCGCCTGCTCTGGTTCAAGGACTTGCGTTTGGCTTTGAACTTCAAACCCCAGTGCCAACTTCAGGGAGGTACCTTACTTAATGAAACATTAGCACATTCCCATTAATGTCAAGAATAAAACAGAATCCCTATTTCCACAATTATTCAGGATTTTTCTGGAACTTCTAAGTTAATTCCTTAACACAAGAGGAAATGAGAAGTTCAAATATTAACAACCATGAAATGAACTAACACTTGTTAGCAGGCGCTCTGCCTTCCTACCCAGAAAACTCAAGAAAATCAATGGCCAGTTCCCTGAAATAAGTCAAAGACTTCAGAAATGTGGGCTACAAGCAAATACAAAAGATCAATAGATTGTGTATACACCAACAACACATAGTTGGGAAATATTAAAGAAAAAAGGAAACCCAACCACAATCTCTTGAAAAGGAGTACAAATAAAGTACCCAGGAATGACTAGATGTCTTCCTCGGGGTTGATGAGTCGGTGGAGCATGGCTCTTGATCTCAGGGTTGTGAGTTCAAGCCCCACGATGGGTGTGGAGCCTACTTTAAATAAACAAATAAATAGGGTTTATTTTTAAAAAGAAGAAGAAAGAAGTCCAAAGCAAAAGCAAAATGTTTCCCAGGTAGTAATGTTGCTTAGGGACCACCCAGGCAGACAATTTCCTTAAACTAAACCTGCCTGGCTGGAAAATTAAATATTAATAGCTGTACATTAATAGTTGAAAGGAAATGTGGGAGCATGAGGGTGACCCCAAAATAGTTTCCGTATACATGGTGTTCTCACTTCTCTACGGACCATTAACTGCCTTGCCTTCTCTCAGCCATGCTGTCCCACAGGTGCCTCCTAGGCTCACAACACCTGCTGCAGAACTGGCCCCTATCAGGATTCAGAAAGATATTTTCTATCTAGGCAGTAGGCTCCGCTGCAGTTGCACCGTATTGCCACGAGAGGGAACTATGTACCATGCTAATGGATTGGGAGAGGTTCTCCCAGGAGCTTTAAGGACGTGTAGGGCTGATAAGAAGCTTAGTTGGCACGGCTCTTCAACTATGTTTGCTGATCCCTTTTATAATTAGGAGGTCATCTCACTGAATATCCTGAATATCCTGAAGACCCTTCAGAATTGCGAATTCAAATACCAGCGTGATCTTCCCCCTCCAACCCATCCCTAGAGGAAACCAGAACAATTTCCCCTCTTCCCCTCCCCCCTCCCTTCTCCTCCCTCCCCGCTTCTCCTCTTCCCTCTTCTCCCTCTCCTCCCTTTCCCCCTCCTCCTGATTTCTCCATCTCCTTTGAGGGCATCCTTACCCTCCTAACCATCCAAACTAAAACCTTTCGTTCCTATCCCCTCTCTTTCGTCCCAGACAGCCTAGATGTCACCAAAACCAAAATACGCTCTCACTCGCGTCCTTTTCTCCACCCAGATTGCTCCTGTCTGACTATGCCTCCCTGGGCTAGTGTGCAGTCCTCCCCAGTCTCTGGCCTTTCCTGTCATCCTTGACGCCCTGACAACACAGGTGAGATCATGTCATTTCCTTCTTTAAAGGTCAAGAAAAGGTGGAAAAACCCAAGTGTCCATAGAAGAGTGACTAGGTAAACAAAATGTGGTCTAGCTGCACAATGGAGTATTACTCAACCTTTAAAAAGTAGGAAATTTCAGAGGCACCTGGGTGGCTCAGTCGGTTAAGTGGCTGCCTTCTGTTCCAATTCCTTTTCCCTCTGCCTCCGCTGCTGTTTGTGTTCTCTCGCACTCTCTCTCTCTCTCATATAAATAAATAAAATCTTTTAAGATTTTATTTATTTATTTGACAGAGAGACAGAGATCACAAGTAGGCAGAGAGGCAGGCAGAGAGAGAGAGAGGAAGCAGGCTCCCCACTGAGCAGAGAGCCTGATTCAGGGCTTGATCCCAGGACCCTGAGATCATGACCTGAGCCGAAGGCAGAGGCTTAACCCACTGAACCACGCTGGTGCCCCAAATAAATAAAATCTTAAAAAAAAAAAAAAGGGTAGGAAATTCTAACACATGCTACAACACGGATGAACCTTGAGGACATCATGCTAAGGGACAGCAGGTCTTGGATTCTTCCAGAATGAACTGGAATGGACCCAGATAGTTTTATCAATAGGCCAGGCTTTTGAGACAACTGTCCCAGCACATGGCCAAGGATGTGACAGAGGGATCTACTGCTGACATATGCTGATTTGAACTAAACCTTTAAATCAGACACTTCCTTGGTCTCTAATGTCCATTTTTTTTAAGATTTTGTTTATTTATTTGACAGACAGAGATCACAAGTAGTCTGAGAGGCAGGCAGAGAGAGGGGGAAGCAGGCTCCCTGCCAAGCAGAGAGACCGATGCGGGGCTCGATCCCAGGACCCTGAGACCATGACCCAAGCCAAAGGCAGAGGCTTTACATTTAACCCACTGAGCCACCCAGGCGCCCCTCTAATGTCCATTTTTAAAGAAGGGAAATTTCTGGGTTGAGTTTACTTTTCTGAGTAGATCTTTCTCCTGGAAGCAAGGGAAGTTCTCCATCTTCTTTCTCTACTTGGGAATAGCTTTGCCTAAAAAATAAAAGGCTGGCATTCAGGTTTCCAAACAAGGCTTTTTGGCTTTGGTTACTGCAAATTTGTCTGAAGTTCCTTCGTGCCGCTAAGAGGACACACCAGCCGGGAGTTAGTCAACTCCGGGGTCGCTGCTGGATCTTACAGTTCCTATGTGAGCACTCTAGGAAATTATTTATGTTCTTGGGTTTGTTGTTGTTTTTTAAAGACTTTATTTATTTATTTGAGAGAGCACAAGCGGGGTCATGATCAGCTCAAGGCATGATCTCAGGATCTTGGAATCAAGCCCTTCTTCAGGCTCCACACTCAGCGAGGGGGGAGGTTTGCTTGTGATTCTCTCTCTCTCTCTCTCTGCCCCTCTCCCACTTGCATGCGTTCAAGCTCTCTCTCTCTCAAATAAATAAATCTTTTAAATAAAATAAAATAAAATGTCAGCTATCAACAAGCTTGCAGTTCTGCTGCTGTTGTCATCAGTCTGATTAGCCCATCAGGACCCAAAGAACTAAAATAGTGCTTCCTGATGTAAATATAACGCAAGCACGTATGAAACATTAAATTTTCTGGTAGCCACATTTTGACAAGCAGGAAGAAACAGGTGGAATTAACTTTAATACTATATTTTATTTAACATGGTATGTCCAAAATATCACTTCCACATATACATTTTTAAATTATTGGGGTGCCTGGGTGGCTCAGTGGGTTAAAGCCTCTGCTTTCGGCTCAGGTCATGATCCCAGGGTCCTGGGATCGAGCCCCACATGGGGCTCTCTGCTCCGCAGAGAGCCTGCTTCCTCCTCTCTCTCCCTGCCTGCCTCTCTTACCTACTTGTAATCTCGGTCTGTCAAATAAATAAATAAATAAATCTTTTTAAAAAATAAAATAAAATCATTTTAAAGCTATTCAGTGATATACTTTGCACTTTAAAATTAATTAAAATATTTAAATTATTCGTTTTAAGTGTTATTGATATATCTTACATTTACCTTCCTTTTTTACACATGAAATCTTTGAAACCCAGTGTGTATTTTACATCAAAGGACATCTTGATTGCGATGCGATTAGACACATGTCAGGTGTTCAGTAGCCACATGTGGGGGCTAATGCCTACCCTGTTGGTAAAACTAGGACTAGAATCTTAAGCCAAAGAAGATACTTAAGGCAGAACATTGCCAAATCCAAACCCCTGCTGATCAAACAGAATGCAATGATTTTTCACAAAGCTGCATTTCTAGTCCTACTGTGGCAAGAGCTGAGGTAGGAAGAAAGGCTTTCTCACATATTTGGGTGACCCTTTTCCTCCGCTGTAAATTGTTTAAAGCCAAATGAAGTCTTTTTTTTTTTTTAAGATTTTATTTATTTATTTATTTGACAGAGATCACAAGTAGGCAGAGAAGCAGGCAGAGAGAGGAGGAAGCAGGCTCCCCACTGAGCAGAGAGTCCCACGCGGAGCTCGATCCCAGGACCCTGGGATCATGACCTGAGCTGAAGGCAGAGGCTTTAATCCACTGAGCCATCCAGGCGCCCCAGTCCTTTTTTTTTTTTAAGGTTTATTTATTTGGGGGAGAGAGAGAGAGAGAAAGCACGCGTGCGTGAGCATGAGTGGGAGGGGCAGACGGAGAGGGAGAGAGAATCCCAAGAACTCTCCACACTGAGTACAGAGCCCGCCAAGGGGCTCCATCCTGGCACCCTGAGACTGAGCTGAAACCAACAGTCCGACGCTTAGCCAACTGAGCCACCCAGGTGCTTCCCGTTGCTCCACTGAAGTCTTGAACCTTCTTTAAATGTATTTTTCTCCAGGATAGCTTTTCTAATGTTTCTTTAGGCTTGAGTTACAACTGGAAGCATCCCCCCATATGCTAGGATTTCTGACCAATGTAAAATTTTCAGATGTGTAAGAAATCCTGATAAATGCCTGCATGCCTTTAGCTACATTTACTATTTTCAGGAGGGTCCTGATTTGAGTGGCTCATTGGATTTTCCTCCAATGTAATTTTTTTTTTCTACGTAGGCTCTACACCCGACATGGAGCTTGAACTCGCGACTCTGAGATCAAGAGTTGCATGCTCGGGGTGCCTGGGTGGCTCAGTGGGTTGAGCCTCTGCCTTCGGCTCAGGTCAGGATCTCCGGGGTCCTGGGATCGAGCCCCACATCGGGCTCTCTGCTCAGCGGGGAGCCTGCTTCCCTTCCTCTCTCTCTGTCTGCTTCTCTGCCTGCTTGTGGTCTCTCTCTGTCAAATAAATAACATCTTTAAAAAAAAAAGTTGCATGCTCTACTGACTCAGTCAGACACCCCATTTGTTTAATTTTTTCTTTTAAGAGAATACGTAGATCCCCCTACCTCCATTGAGGTATAATTGACATATAACATAGTGTAAGTTCAGGGTGTACAGTGTGATGGTTTGATACACTTGTATATAGCAAAATGTATTACCACAGTAGGATCAGTGTCAGATTTTCCTTCCTTTTACGGGCCAAGTAATACTCCATTGTATGTATAGGCCACATTTTGTTTATATCCATTGGTCAGTAGACACTAGGTTGCTTCTGCTTTGCGGCTACTGTAAATCATGTTGCTATGAACATGGGTATACAGTATCTCTTCACGCCCTTGGTTTAAATTCTCTGGGGCATACACCAGCAGCGGAATTGAGGGATCACATGGTAACTTTGTTTTGGATCTTTTGAGGCACTGTCCACTGTTTTCCACAGCGGCTGTGCAGTTTGTTTTTGTTTTTATTTATTTGACAGACAGAGATCACAAGTAGGCAGAGAGGCAGGCAGAGAGAGGAGGAAGCAGGCTCCCTGCCGAGCAGAGAGCTGGATGATGTGGGGCTCGATCCCAGGACCCGGAGATCATGTCCTGAGCTGAAGGCAGCAGCTTAACGCACTGAGCCACCCAGGAGCCCCCGGCTGTGCAGTTTTTTACCTCCCCACCAGCCATGCACAAGGGTTCCAATTTCTCCCCTTGCTATTTGGAGGGGTTTTTTTTCTAGTAGCCATCCTCATGGGTAGGAGATGGTCTTCTCTGAATTCTTGCACACTCCATTTGGTCGATCTTGGTGTTCTGTTTTGTTTTAATCTTTTTTAATTTTTGTGGGGTTCCCCCCCCCATTTGGTAGATTTTGAAACTGTTCGATGTTTCCTGCCATTTTGAACACGTAGGTTTTACATTTCAAGGGTGTTCATTTCGGATGAGAGGCAGCCCCAGGCAGTGGCAAGGGCCCAGGCCGCGGTGGCACAAGTCCTGGGTTCTGACTCAACTGTCGCCGGGAGACCCTGCGCAGGAGAGAAGTTTCTCCAGGCCTCGTTTGCTCCTCCTCTGCGGGAAGCCAGCAAGATAAATAAATACGTCGCGCTCCAACCCCTCAGCTGAAACGCAGGCCGGGATACATGTGAAGTGGACATTCTCTCCCACAGGTGAGTTCGATCTGGATTCGATCTCCATTTTTTTTCTTTTGGCTCATTTTGCTGCCCCTGGGTAGGGTACACGCCCCCCCTGGGAGTACCGTCCGGGGTCTGGCGTGGTCCGGTCCAGGACGTCCAGCGAGCCTGGGGAAACCACCGAGAGACGAGACCTCCCGGGTCCTAGAGAGGGCGCCGGCTCAGGCCGAAGGGGGCGCACTTCCGGCCTTTGTGTGTTAGCGGGTGACGGCGGCCCTGGGCGGGGGGGCGGGGGGGTCAGTGTTCTGAGCTTCAGCCGCCGGGGTCCCTGCTGACGCGTGGCTCGGCACTCCCCCCCCCCCCCCGGGGCCGAAGCGGACGCGCAGCGCCGGGCATCTGGGGGACCCCTGAGGAGACCCGGCTGTCCGCCGCGGGGGCCGCGTCTCTTCCTGTCCCCGCGTTCCGGCCTCGCCATCCCGTTGTGCCCCCGGCCGGCGAGGAACCTTCCAAGACTAGGGGTGCGGTGGGGGCGGGGCCCGCGGTTTAACCCCTCGTTCTGCCCGGTTGCAGAATTCAGGCCGAACCCGCTCCCTCCCTGATCCCTCTTGCTGCGCAGGGCGGGTCCTCTTGAAAAGAAACGGTTGTTGAACTGCGGAACGGGCTCTGGATCCCTCGACTCTGCGTTTTCATGGTTCGAGGCACACTTAGCGCGCTCTGGGCTAGGAGCGGGAGGAGGAGTGAGGACTCGCTAGGTCCTTGTCTGCCCCGGCCTGGGGACCCTAGCAAGGGAACGGACGGGCATGGACGGGCGTGTTCCTGACGCGGTGTGAGATGCACCCGGGAGCGGGCGCGGAGCTCTCCGGGCCCCCGGGCGGGGAAACTCGGGGAGGCGGCTGCTAGTGCAAGGGGGGCTGGGAGCGCCGCTGTGGAGCCGCCTGCCGGCCTGGAACATTCCTGTTGGGGCTGGAGCAAAAGCACGAATGTGGAGAGGTGGGGGGAGCTGCCGGGCGACGGGTGAATATTTCAACACCATCCTGATAAATGTTTTTTTCTGTGCTGGGTTGTGGAGATTACAGGATGTGTATGACCGCTAGGCCCGCCCTGGAGGTTGTTAAAACCCGCCTGCTGGGAAGAGCCGAGACTCATAAAAAAGATCTTAAGCAAACAAAAAACCCTGGCTTTGTTTTCTAGAGGTTGTGTGGCAAAACGATATCCGAATTCCACTGAACAGGCTGTGTGGCCTCGGGCAATTTTCTTAATCTTTCTGACCCTCAGGTGCTTGTTTCTAAAGAAGGGGGGGGCGCCTGGGTGGCTCAGTGGATTCAAGCCTCTGCCTTCGGCTCAGGTCATGATCCCAGGGTCCTGGGATCGAGCCCCGCATCAAGGCTCTCTGCTCAGCGGGGAGCCTGCTTCTCCCCCACTCTCACTCTTTCTGCCTCTCTGCCTACTTGTGTTCTCTCTGTCAAATAAATAAATAAAATCTTTTTAAAAAAATAAAGAAGGGATAATAGTATTTAATAGGGGCCAGTGAAAGAGGTAATAACTATAAGCACCTGCCTGAAATGTGTGGCGGGTACTCAAGGTCCTCCAAGGATAGGATGGGATAGGATAGGATCCGATCAGATGGATAGGACAGGATAGTCCTATATCTTTCCGCACTTGATTTGAAGTGATGTCCCTCATTTTTTCTTGTGATCAACCCAGACATCTGGCACTTTGTTTGGTGTCTTTCTTTTTTTAAATTATTATTACTAACATATAATGTATTATTTGTTTCAGGGGTATAGGTCTGTGTCTTGATGTCTTTGTTTCTGTTCTGCTTTTCCAAGATTTTTGTTTCTTTGCCTATACTTTCTCCTTTCATTTCTTTTTCAGGCTTGAAGTCAAGTGTCTTCTTCTTCTTTGGGCTTATATACAGACCTTTCTGCTGAATTGTGATCTATGCATTCCTAAGAACTTGATATTCTGCAAATCTTCATGCCCCCCCCCAAATCACTCAAAATAAGACGAAGGCTAATAGAATTGGGGACTCCTCAAAACTATATGTTTGGGGGGTGCCTAGGTTACACAGTTAAGTATCTGACTCTTTGTTTCGGCTCAGGTCATGATTTCAGCGTCCTGAGGTTGAGCCCCGCGTTGGACTCTGTGCTCAGCGTGGCATCTGCTTGAGATTCTCCCTCTCCTTCTGCCCCTCGCACTCATGTTCTCTCTCTAAAATAAATATATATACATATGTATGTATATATATGTGTGTAGTAACCAGAACTTCAGGAAAAACAGTAACAATCCTAATTTAAAATGTTGGCACAGAGGCACCTGGCTGGCTCAGTCAGTAGAGCATGGGACTCTTGATCTCGGGGTGGTGAGTTCTAGCCCCATGTTGGGCGTGGAGCCTACTTCAAAATAAAATGAAATGTTGGCACACTTTAAAAAGACATTAAATTCCTAGTAAGTAAAGGGATACCATAATGTACAGGAATATATATTTTAAAAATAAAGGAAGGGGTACCTGGATTGCTCATTTGCTTAAGTGTCCAAGTCATGGTTTGGGCTAGGTCATGATCTCATGAGTTGTGGGATCAATCCACACATCCAGCTCCTCACTGTGGGGCCAGGGCGGGGGAATCCACTTGAAAGGTTCTCTCCCTCTGTCCTTCCCCCGGGCTCGAGCTTGCTCCCTCTCTCAAAATAAATCTTTTTTTTTCCAAGATTTTATTTATTTGACAGAGAGAGACACAGTGAGAGAGGGACACAAGCAGGGGGAGTGGAAGAGGGAGAAGCAGGCTTCCTGCCAAGCAGGGAGCCCAATGCGGTCCGATCCCAAGACCCTGGGATCATGACCTGAGCCAAAGGCAGATGCTTAACAACTGAGCCATCCAGGCACCCCTCAAAATCTTTTTTAAAAAATTATAAATAGGGGGCGTCTGGGTGGCTCAGTGGGTTAAGCCTCTGCCTTCAGCTCAGGTAATGATCTTAGGGTCCTGGGATCGAGCCCCGCATCGGGCTCTCTGCTCAGCGGGGAGCCTGCTTACCCCTCTCTCTCTGCCTGCCTCTCTGCCTACTTGTGATCTCTCTCTCTCTGTCAGATAAATAAACAAAATATTTTCTTAAAAAATGGTAAATAAAGGACAGGCCTAGCTGGCTCAGTCGGTGGAGCATGTGACTGTTGATCTCAGTGTCAAGTTTTCAAACCCCATATTGGTGTAAAGATTACTTTGAAAAAATAAATAAATAAAAGAATAAACCCCCTACAAATGGCCAACGGGTACATGAAAAGATGCTCAACAGCCCTAATCATTAGGAAATGCAAATCAAAACCACAATGAGGCATCACTCCACACCTGTTAGAATGGCTATCCACAAGAAGATAGGACCTAACAAGCTGGTGAGGATGTGCAGAAGGGAAGCCTCATGCACTGTTGGTGGGAGCGTAAATCAGTGCAGCCACTGTGAAGAATAGAGAAGTATGGAGGTTTCTCAAAAAAATTTAAAATAGCTACCTTTTTAAAAAAATTTTTAATTTAAATGCAATTAGCCAATATATAGAACATCATTAGTTTCAGATGCAGAGTTCAATAATTCATCAGTTGTATGTAACACCCACTGCTCATTGTATCTCGTGCCCTCTTTAATGTCCCATCACCCAGTTACCCCATTCCCCCCAGCAACCTCCCCTCCAGCAACCCTGTTTCTTTCCCATAGTTAAGAGTCTCTCGAGGTTTGGTTTCCCTCTCTCGTTTCCTCCCATTCCGTTTTTCCCTCCCTTCCCCATGATGCTCTGCACTGTTTCTTATATTCCTCATATGAGTGAAACCATATGATAATTGTCTTCCTCTGATTGACTTATTCTCTGATTGACTTATTTCTTTTAAGGATTTTTATTTATTTATTTATTTATTTATTTATTTGACAGAGGAATAGAGAGCACAAGTAGGCAGAAGAGCAGGCAGAGGGAGAGGGAGAAGCAGGCCCTCCACTGAACAGGGAGCCCGATATAGGACTTGATCCCAGGACCCTGGGATCATGACCTGAGCTGAAGGCAGTTGCCTAACCCACTGAGCCACCCAGTCACTCCTGATATGACTTATTTCGCTCAGGATCATACCCTTCAGTTCCATCCATCTTGATGTAAATGATAAGATTTCATCCTTTCAGATGGCTGAATAATATTCCCTTGTGTGTGTGTGTACATACATACATATATGTGTGTGTGTGTGTATATACATACACATACACCCCACAACTTCCTTATCCATTCATTCATCGTTGGACATCTCAGATCTTTCTGTAGTTTGGCTATTGTGGACATTGCTGAATAGCTATTTTTATTATATGATCTATTGTAGACATTGCTGAATAGCTATTTTTATTATATGATCTAGCAACTCCATTTCTGGGTATTTATCTAAAGGAAATGAAATCACTGTCTCCAAAAGCTATCTACACTCATGTGTTCATCACAGCATTACTTAAATAACCAACACATGGAAACAAACTAGTGTCCTGTAGAAAAATGGATGAAGAAAATGTCAGATACACACACACACACACACACACACACACACACACACACACGTATATATGATGGAGTATTATTCAGCTATAAAAAAGAAGGAAATCCTGTTTGCGACAATACAATTGGACGTTGAGTCATTATGTTAAGTGAAACAAGTCACACACAGAAAGACATATTTATGATCTTACTTATATGTAAAATCTAAAAAAAGAACTAGAAACAGAACAGATTGGTGATCACCAGAGGCTTGGAGGTTGAGGAAAATGAGTAAAGGTAGTCAAAAGGTACAAACTTCCGGTTATAAGGTAATTTCCGGCAGTATAATGTTCAGTATGGTGCCTATAGTTAGCAATACTGTATTGTATATTTGAAAGTTGCTGAGAGAGTCAATCTTAAAAGTTCTCATCACAAGAAAAAAAATTTTGTGACTATGTATGGTGGTGAATGTTAACTTATTGTGGTGACTATTTTGCAATGTATAGGTATATCAAATCATTACATCCTACACCTTAAACTAATACAATGTGTCAGTTATATCCCAGTAGAACTGGGAAGATCGTTTAAAATGAAAGGAGCTGGGGGGCCTGGGTGGTTCAGTCAGTTAAGCATCCGACTCTTGATTTTGGCTCAGGTTGTGATCTCAGTAGCGGGGTGGAATCCTGAGTTGGGCTCCATGTGCTCAGTGAGGCGTTGGCTTGGGATTCTCTCCCCCTCTCCCTTCACCCCTCCCTCCACTAAAATAAATAAATAAAAATCTTTAAGAAAAAAAAAAAAAAGCAGGTATGGAGTGCCTGCCTGGCTTAGTCAGTGGCAACTCTCGATCTTGGGGTGATGAGTTCAAGCCCCACGTTGGGCATGGAGCCTACTTAAAATTAAAAAGAAAAAAGGGATGTAATTGAAAAGGAGCAGGTAGCTTGACTCAGGCTGAGAGGTGAGGTTGAGGCCTTTGAGTTAGGGAGACACGGGCACATACACGGAGATCTGAGCCAACCGTGCAATAAGTCTTTCTGAAATAAAGCAGGTAGCTACCTGAGCTGCCAGGAGGGAAGGAGGGTGTGTGCTGTCCTCAAGTTGCCCACCGCTTGCCGAATTCAGCTTTCCTCCTGTGCCTTGCTTCCAGGTGCTGTTGCCTAGCAGCACAAGACATTAACATGCTGAGAAAACTTGCACATGAAACAACAGGACTTGCCATTTCGCTAACACCATTCTCCCCGTTTACCAAGTGTCTGCGTGCTAATCACACCCCCCAGGAACATATTCTAGCGAAGCAGACTATCCCACTTTCTTCTGGTCCTTTCATAACCTCTCAAGCTACTTTTTTTTTTCTTAAATGCTCAGGAGCGGGTATGATGGATAATAATTTTTGCTTCTAGAGCGGAGATGCGCAATGATCAGAAACTGGGAAAACGTGTGGGAGAGAAAGGTGGGCAGATGAGATTGAAGTATACACAATACAGGGAGTCCTCCAATTACCAGCGCCTAAATGACATGTTCTGAGGACAGCAGCCAGACGTTCCTGCCCTCTCCTCTCCCACGCCCCCATCCACTACCCCTGAAGACTCTGACCCAGAAGCAGGAGCTAAGCAGGATACAGCTAATCTGGCACGTCTTTGTCACCACCTCAGGGAAACACCCCCCACCCCACCTCCCCACCCCTGTCCTCAGCGCCACCCTTTCCTGCCCGTCACTGCTCACTATTCCCTTGTGCCACGTCAGGCAGCCACGCACACAGGCACACAAGTCCCCTCTTTGTGTCCCTGCCACGGGGACATTTTCCACCACCTGCCTTTACCTTAGGAAAGGTGCTGCCCTCTACCATCTCACACTCTTTCCCCGTTTGTGAATTTCAATATAACACTAATCATGGACGACTTGACCAAGGATTATCCAGAGACACAAGGGTATTAGGAAGAGAGAAGGCCACAAACACCCACGTGAAATGACAGGGGGGCTACGAGCACCTCAATCATTTATTTTAAATAACCATTTATATGTTAGTATTTTACTCTTGTAATACTTTGCTGTTGGACGTAATTTTTTTCTGCACGCAACCCACATTTATTGGCTTCTTGCTAATGTTTTGAGAAATAACACTTTTAATCACTCTGCATGGAAATCTG
The DNA here is from genome assembly GCA_004024625.1 of Mellivora capensis. NCBI lineage: Eukaryota > Metazoa > Chordata > Mammalia > Carnivora > Mustelidae > Mellivora > Mellivora capensis. Next base: position 13,997 of record PISX010014168.1, on the reverse strand, counting down.
GCTAAAATTTATGACGCTTTCCTGTGGGGACATGATTTAACTCATTTTTCCTGCCTCAGTCAACGTAACACACAACCTTTACACAGTGACGTCCTCAGGGACATTGTGGGTTCTTTGCCCAACATGAAGTGATCCTACCTACATAACTTTCTTAGTTTCTCTATGCGTTTCTTTTCAAAGAAAATGTAAGCTGAAGCCTCATATACTCAGAAAATTTGCTCAATTAAACATGAATCCTGCTTTCATGACACTACAATAGTCTCTCAGGTTTTTAAAAGTTATTTCTAGTGACTCAAGTAGTCTGAATTTCTTTAAAATTCAACCCTTGGCACAACCCTTTCCATACGCCCACCATTTTAAAAACATGGTTTGACACAAATATTTACCTTGTAATGTTCAAAGAGGAACCCTGAGCCTCTTTAAAAATAAAACAAATAAACTCTGTCCTTCGCTTGGAACTTAGTGCTTATTTCTCAAACCTTGTTGGAAACTTCCCTGGTATTTCTGACCCCATTTATGTAGTCAGTGTATTTACAAGACTGAAGTGACACATACACACTTGTTTTCCAATTTCCTTTTGGGCAATGGTTATAAAAACATTATTCGGTGAATCCACTCTGTCCCCTGTCATCGCTTATCCCACTTGGTCCCACCTGGAACATTAAAACGCCCTCTTTGTGGGAGCAGGTCTGTAATCGCAGTCTGTTCTCAACCACAGGGTTCAGCTGCCATAAAGGGACTGGAGGTAAAAAACCACTGGCGGATGACTGCTCTTTGAAGGAAGTTCCTTTCCCAAGGGCTCTGTCTGTGTTATAACATTGCCCAGTCATACTATGCCCCAAAGGAGCAATCCTATACTACTAGCCCATTGCTGAGCCTTGGTTTGTCTGTTTTTAAATAGGACTTAATACTTGAGGGATCAGGGGCACCTGGGTGGCTCAGTGGGTCAAAGCCTCTGCCTTCGGCTCATGTCATGATTCCAAGGTCCTGGGATCAAGCTGAATTGGGCTCTCTGCTCGGCGGGGAGTCTGCTTCCCCTCCTCTCTCTGCCTGCCTCTCTGCCTACTTGTGATCTCTCTCCCTCTGTCAAATGAATAAATAAAATCTTAAAAAATCTTTAAAAAAAATACTTGAGGGATCAGTGAGATAGGACAGAGGAAACCCCCGTGGAAACTGTGTAGCACATTAACAGCCACAAAGCGTTAAGCACCTGCTGGGAACCAGGAAAGCTACTCCATACTTTGTATCCATGACACGATCACTTTTTAAACCCAGAACAACCCTGGGAGGTTGGCATCACCATGCCCGGAACCTTAATGAAACAGAGGGGCAGACAGCTTGGCCAGTGAGTCAAGCCAGCTTAGGTTCAAGGCTCAGGCTCTTTTCGCTAAAATCCTCCAGATAGAGGCTCTTATTTTCCTCTCTACCCAGAATGAAGACAAGAGCTGTCTTTCAGATGCTTAACCACCAGCGGAGGGCATGGCAGGAATTCTTCAGGGCTCCAGAGGCTGGCTGAGAGCCACAGCACGTCTCCCAGACCTGCGCGTGCTTTTTAGAACAAGCTCCAGCCTGTCCGGAAAGCCCGTGGGCTGTGCGCATTTGGGGAAGTTTTGCTACATAATGTAGAAGAGGGAAATTAAGGTGTTGGAGATAAAGGGTAGTATGATCTCGCATTTGGAAATAGCCAGAGATGACAGAATATTCCTTCCAAGAAGCTCTGTCTTCTTCCTCTTACCAAGTAGACACACAAATGATAAATGACGTGGAAAACCTGAAGGACTTAATTGCTTTTTGAAAATTGCCGAGTGATACCGCCTCTTAAAATGAGTTTAATTAAACTGACCTATCGTCGGGACTAAGACTGGCTCAGTGAGACCAGCTATCTACCAGCTCAACTTGTAACATGTAGAACTTCTAGGGCAGTGCAGGGGTGCAGAAGGAGATGCCCAAAATGTGCCACTTTGGCATAAAGATTATTTAAAGTTAAGGGGCACCCGGGTGGCTCATTCGGTTAAGCGTCTACCTTCAGCTCGGGTCATGATCCCAGGGTCTTGGGATCGAGCCTCACATCAGGCTCCCTGCTCATCAAGGAGTCTGCTTCTCCCTCTCCCTCTGCCTACCACTCCCCCTGCTTGTGCTCCCGCTCTCTGTCAAATAAATAAATAAAACCTTTAAAAAAAAGGGGGGGGGGTTTGACACAGAGAGAGAGATCACAAGTAGGCAGAGAGGCAGGCAGAGAGAGAGGAGGCAGCAGGCTCCCTGCTGAGCAGAGAGCCTGGACGTGGGACTCGATCCCAGGACCCTGAGATTATGACCTGAGCCGAAGGCAGAGGCTTAACCGACTGAGCCACCCAGGCACCCCCTCCACCAAATTCATTTTCACTGAGCATGCAGCAGGCTATACGTGTTTTGGATTTCTCTAACATTTTCCTAAATTATTTTATTGCAGATCCCGTGCCCTCTCCCCCCCCCCC
>PISX010014168.1:0-11423 GCA_004024625.1 Mellivora capensis | reverse complement strand
GGCAGGCAGAGAGAGAGGAAAGGAAGCAGGAAGAAGGCTCCCCATTGAGTGGAAAGCCCAATCCGGGGCTCTATCCCAGGACTCTGGGATCATGACCTGAGCTGAAGGCAGAGGCTTTAACCCACTGAGCCACACAGGCGCCCCAAGTCCTTTTCATTCTAATTGCTGGCATATTTCCTTCACCTCTCCTAAGCGTTCATCTTTGCCTAATATTATTTCCCAAGATACTCCTGTTTTCTGAATGTTCCTTTTATAGAGCATCCTGCAATTTCTTCTCCTATCTCTGCAGACATAAGTGCAGAGGTTTGGTTAAATGTTCCCTTCTGCTCCTGCATCTGTCACGGTTTCCTGGTCTTTCTCTTGCTGTGGCCTGCTGATACAGAAAAGGGCTAAAGATGGCCCCTGGGTTGTTTACCTCGAGGCATGCTCAAAGCCCACCAGCGCTAAACTCAAATTCTTACACATCCTATTGGTTTGAACATAGACACCCAAACGTATTTTTAGTCATGTAGAGCCTGCCTGCTTTGCAAAATTGCACCCAACATCCGTTAGCTCTAGATAAGACCAACCCCAGGGCAATAAAAGCCCCCAAGCCAATCCTGCTCTTATGATTCCCGACCCAGAAGACCCCCCACTGTGCTGCTGGGTGACCTCACCTAGACAGGCAAGTCCTCTCTTCTAGTCCCCTCTCTCCTGAGTGTTCTTTTGCCCTACTCCCCACCCCCACCCCATGCTGCCGCTGTGTCCGCAAGGTCCCTTTCATGCAATCCTATGCACGGTCCACCCAGTAAAACACGTTGGATGGCACCGTCACATGGTGTCCTGTCTTCTGGATTGGCCCCAAGCCGGGCCCTCACCACACCCAGCCTTAAAATAAGGGCTTTCCTCAAACGTCTTGGCTGTCCATTCACACATGTTGGCGTGGGACTCAGGGAAGCTCCCTTGCAAGGCTCTGCGCGTGGGCAGGCTTTGTCCCCTATGAGCTTCCCTTCGATGATCTGGTGGGAACTTGACTCCCAACTGTCGGTGTCTTTATCTTGTCTCTTGGTCTGTCTCGAGGGGGGGCGGGTACCATCCAGTGGCCCTCCCCAGGACCCCAAGGCTGGCTGGATGCCAGCACTCTGGATTGGGGAATGGGGGGCCTTGACCTTTGAAGGGTGGGACCAGGGAGAGCAGGACCAATGGAGGAATGGTTGGTCTGAGAGGCCACGCCCCTCAGGCTACACACCAGACCCTGCTGGCCCTGGGGACACCAGGCCCAGAAGAGGGCTGGGTGCTACATCAAAAACTAGGGAGTCAATGAATATCTACCTCCAGGACGGTGGCACCCTAGCCCTAAGCACGTGCCTCTTCCTAGAACGGGAGACGGCAAACTTCTTTTTGGAAAGGGCCAGATGGTGAATATTTTAGGCTTTTCAGGCCACATGGTTGATGTCACAACTACCCAACTCAGCCACCGCAGGGCAGAAGCAACCGCAGCCGCTCTGTGAACAACCAATCGTGGCTGCATTCCAGAATCTATTTATGGACACTGAAATTTGAATTTAATATAATTTTCACATGTCACAATTCTTCTTATTCTTTTTATTGTTCTTCAACAATTTCTTTTTAAGATGTTTTGTGTGTTCATCTGAGAGAAAGAGCACCAGCAGGGTGGAGAGGCAAAGGGAGAGGGAGAAGAGGGTCCCCTCTGAGCAGAGTGCCTGACGATGGGGGCTCGATCCCAGGACCCCGGGATCACGACCTGTGCCCATGGCAGATCCTTCATCGACTGAGCCCCCAGGTGCCCCTTTTTTCAACAATTAAAACACAGAATTCTTAGCTCTCTGACTACAGAAACAGGTGGTAAGCTGATTTTGGCCCAGGTGCAGAAGTTTAAGGACCCCCCCCCCCTTCCTAGAATATCATCATTAAGAGATTATCGTTAAAATCCTCTGAACCTAGGGGCACCAGGGGGGTTCAGTCGGTTAGGCATCTGACTCTTGATTTTGGCTCAGGTCATCACCCCTGGTCGTGAGATTGAGACCCCCACTGGACTCCGTATTAGGCACGAGTATGCTTGATAATTCTCTCTCCCTCCCACTCATGCTCTCTCTCTCTCAAATACATGAATAAGTCTTTTTTTAAAAAGATTGTATTTATTTATTTGAGGAGATCACAAGTAGGCAGAGAGGCAGGCAAAGTGGAGGGAGGAAGCAGACTCCCCGCTGAGCAGAGAGCCCGATGCGGGGCTCGATCCCAGGACCCTGGGATCATGACCTGAGGGGAAGGCAGAGGCTTTAACCCACTGAGCCACCCATGGGCCCTCAAATACATAAGTAAGTCTTTAAAAAATCCTCTTAACCTGTCTCATTCTTCCCCTTAGCGAAGTCTCCCAGTGTTCATTTTTGTCTGTAGGTATAAGGGTTACAGGTTTTCTCCCTCCCCCATGCATGGAAATTTAGACATTTATGAAATGCCTCGGAGTGGAAGCCGTGGTAACAGGAACTCCAAGACCCGCTGCCAAGTTCTCCCCGGGGTGGAACAAGTTGTTGATTGTTCTCTTTCCCTGGATTTTAACCAAGGTGATAAATGAGGACCGGGGGAGGAGATCGCTGGGAAAGGTGGGGGCTCGGAGTCAGAGCCCTGACTCCCAGGCCACGGGCTTATCTGAGTCAGATCTCTGTTTCCAGCAATAAAGCCTGTTCTAGGTAGGCCAGTCCCTGTCTAGTCTCGACTTTCACATCAAGGAAAGATGTCCTACCTTTCTGAGTTGCAGGGGCAGGATGGAGTTTGGCAGAGAGAAGAGGTCCTTCTGCCACTTGGTGTGTTTTTCTGTGCAAGTCCGTTCTGCTTGCCAATTCTCACTTTCTTTATCTCGAAAGTGAGAATAGCCACTCTGACCTCACTGGGTAGCAGCGTGGATTAATATACAAACTTCCATGAAGTCCCTGTCACATGGAGGGGGCTCAACGAATGACAGAGAGTATAATTCTAATTTATCCAGACAAGGAATCTCAGAGAGGTTAAGGCACCATCCCAAGGGCACACAGCTCATTGCAGGGTGGAGGCAGGAATATAATCTGTTTTCTCAACCTTCCAACTAATATTCTTTCTTCTATCCTGAGCTGGAGGGCTTAGCCCCACCCAGGGGCCCCGGGCTTAGTCCTTTTTTTGAAAAAGGTGTTGGAACAGTGGAATATCAGCCCCCCCACCCCCTTCCCTCCCTTTCTCTTAGACCCCTGGTTTCTGCTGCAGGTGAAAGGTGCACCACTTTCCCCTGGTGGTTAGACACAGCAACGCAGATGCCCCCACATCATACAGTGTGGGGAGTTGCTGGGCACCATCCCCCAGCACCTCTCCCTCCCCTCACCCCCTCCCGGATGCAGGCTCCCTTCCTCTGGGCTGGGCCACTCTGCTGGACAGTTACAAAGATTCTTTGTAATGTGTTTACATGGGGAGGAGGGAGAGGAGGGCCTGGCTGTCCTCAAACTACATGGGCTGCCAGCCCTGTTTACACAGAGAAGGAGCCAAAACAGATGACCCTGTTGCTTGGGGGCCAGGATTGAAGACAGAGCCCCAGTGCAGAGCCCCTGGCTGAGCCTTCTTGTTTCTGGGCTACTCCACACAGAAGCAGCATGGGGGCTCCTCTTACCCAGGGAGGCCTGTTTACTCTGCTGGGTGACAGATGTTTGCACAGGGAGGGAGGTGGCCTTGGCCATCTGGCTCTTCTCTAGCAGTCTTTTGGCGGGGCGGGGGGCCGGCGGGGGGGAGAAGCATTGCAGGTCAGGCACGGCTGTGTTCTAGGGCCTCTGGGGAGGCAACCCGCTGACAACAGACTTTCTGAAGAAATGGGTGTCTCCTCTTTGAGCGTGAATGTGGACAATTTGGAAAAAAAAAAAATTGTAAAAGCAGTACTGGGTTTGGTTTTTTGTTTCGTGGTTTGGTTTTTTTTTTTTCCTTTAATCCAGACCTACACCACACAAATTGTCCAGGATCTTTCCCCCAGTTGCGTTTTGCAAGTTTGGGAGAAAGGCAGTTTTCAGCACGTAAAGAATGGTGATGTTTGCCACCTGTAAGGTGACTTGTGGTTTAAAAAGCGTAGTCAGTGGGTGCCTGGCTGGGCTCAGTCAGTAGAGTCTTAATCAAGAGTTTGAGCCCCATGTTGGGTGTAGAGATTATTTTTTTTAATGAATTTTAAAAATAATTTATAAAGCATTGTCATATCCACCATGATCCTCAAGAGAGCAGAGTGGGTAGCTATGGCCAAAATCACCCTTATTCTATACAGAAGGAATGGACACTTTGAGAGGTCAAGTTGCTTGCACAAAACCATGCACCAAGCAAGAGGTAGAGGCCAAGTGACTACAGTTTGCACGCTCTTTTTTCATGGAGTTTCCCCCCCATCCTCCCCTCCCCACTTGGCTATAAATCGAGATGTACAGAGATCTTGTTCCAGCCTGTAACCACCTCACGGCAGGTGGCTCCCGGGAGAGAGCATTGCATTTCGGGGACATGGCGGAAGCCTTAGCAATGAGCCTCAAGGGCACTGTGCAAGGACCATGGGTCTGTCCCGGGGTATCCCGATGGGGTGTTCCGTGGGTGCCAGATGGATGGAGAGCCTGGGGACCAACCGCGTGAAACTGTGTGTAACATACACACTGTACTCGTCCACCAGCAGAGTCCTGGAGGCGAGCATGTGAGGTACAAAATCCCTGAAACTTGCCTCCACGCTCCTTCCCCTGTCTCCTCTTGGGCTGTGGCTCCCTGAAGCCACTAGCTGGGTTCCACCTACCGTCCTGGCTACTTCTTCCCAGCCGTTTATGCTCCCTTTGATAACCCCAGACACCAAACTACCCAGCCTCCTCCCTTTCTCTCTTCATCTCTGTCCCTTAAGTCCAGCTCAAGCCAAATTGCTGTGACGTGTGTGACTGATTAATACTCCTCAGCTCTGTCCCCGCCACCCTTAGCCCAGCCCCTGCACCTGACTCAGCTACCAGCCTCGTCTCCTGGGCTCTCCTTTACCACGGTCCCATCCTGGCCCTCCTCTCTTCTTGCCAGCTTACCCTTCAGTGACCACTTTTCTAGAACAACTGGTGCATTCCTGAGTTTTGCAGCTTCAGAGCACATCTGCACGCGTACACATGTACACCCACTCACACGGAGTCCTGTTCCGAAATTATCTCCTCCTCCCCACCGGATCTCCGCTCATCTCTGCCCAAGCTACCGAACCTGCTCGGTTTTCTTTTTGTCTTTGCGTTCAATGCCTCTCACTCGGCCTGCCATCCTCCCTCCAACCAACCTGCCTTTCATTACTTTCCCGATAAAATGCTATTTATAAGCTTTCAAGTATTCTTTATAATGCAAAGTCCTCACTTCGCTTCCTCCAAAAATTCCAACTCACCCTCTTCTGGGTCCTTCCTTATTCTTTCCTGACATTCAGTGCCTGTTATCGATTGTTAAATCGGGCTGTGACTCCTGGAACTGGAAGCTTTAGGGATCATCTGGCCAGGAATGGCAGGTCCCTGAAGTCGGTACCTCCAGTGGGCTTCCTCGCCCTGCAAGGTCCCTGCAAGGGGGAGGATCCTCTCCCTTGACAGACTGCTCTGAAGTTTAGAGGAAGTTCTGGGCTCTGGGGTTGGTTCAGCGGCTCTCCAGGCTCTGGTCTGACTCCGAGATGCATCTCTATGCGTGCATCTCTCTCCTCTGCCACTTGCCCTATACCAAAGGCAATTTGGGGGAGGCCCTGTAAAGATTTTTTATTTCTTTTTTTCTTTTTCTTTCTTGAGAAAGAGAGCAGAGAGAGATACAGGAGTGGGGGTGGGTAGAGGGAGAGGGAGAAGCAGGCTCCCCGCTGAACTTGGAGGCCAATACGGAGCTTGATCCCAGGACCCTGGGATCATGACCTGAGCCAAAGGCAGACGCTTAACCCACTGAGCCACCCAGGGGCCCCCCGGGGGGAGGCACTATTATAAATGACTCTCAGTCTGCCTGTGATTGATGCTCTGATGATGATCGGAGAAGCCTTAGTATTATGTCCTCAGGGTGAGTCCCAGAATTTCAAAGAGGGTCGTGCAAAATTTGCATACGCCTTGGGCAAATGAAAGGCCAGACCTGGGAACACGGCCCAGTGGTATCAGTGTCTTCTTTACTTTGGTTCTTAAAGGGTGAGGAAGGCCACCCTGTTCCTTCTGGCTGCTGGCCAGAGCCACTGGAGTTTTGGCGAGCTCTCCTACATCTCTGCCCCCTCTGTGTGCGGTAGACAGGGGCTGCCTGTCACTGACATATAATGTACATATATGTATATATATTTATATACACAGATAGATAGATATGCTCCTACAATGGAATACTATTCAGCCATAAAAAATGAAATCTTGCCATTTGGTACAACAAGGGCGAACCTCGAGGATATTATGCTGAGTGAAATAAGTCTGACAGAGAAAGACAAATGACATATGCACGATCCCACTTACGTGTGGAATCGAGGGGTAAAAAAAGTTCATAAATACAGAGAACAGATTGGTGGTTGCCAGAGGGGGCTGAGGTAGGGGGTTGAGCAAAATGGGTAAAAGAGGTCAAAGGTACAAACTTCAAGTTATAAAATAAATAAGTCACGGGGGGAGGGTGCGCCTGGATGGTTCAGTCAGTTGAGCAACTGACCGACTCTTGATGTTGGCTCAAGTCATGATCTCAGGGTCGTGGGAATGAGCCCCATGTCAGGATCTACACTCCGTGTGGAGTCTACTTGGGATTCTCTCTCTCTCTCCCCCTCTGCCCCTCCCCCCAATTGTGCATGCACTCTCTCACTCTCTCTCAAATAAATAAATTAATTAATTAAAAATAAGTAAGTTATGGGCGCCTGGGTGGCTCAGCGCGTTGGGCTTCTGCCTTCGGCTCAGGTCATGATCTCAGGTCATGAACTCAGGTCATGATCTCAGGGTCCTGGGATCGAGGCCACATCAGGCTCTCTGCTCAGCGGGGAGCCTGCTTCTCCCACTCTCTCTGCCTGCCTCTCTGCCTACTTGTGATCCCTGTCAAATAAATAAATAAAATCTTTTATAAAAATTTAAAAAAATAAGTAAGTTATGAGAACATGATGTACAGCATGGCAACTAATGTTAATTGCATGTATTATATATTTGAAAGTTGCCAAGAGAGTAGATCTTAAAAGATCTCATCACAAGAAAACAATTTTGTAACTATGGTGACAGATGTTAGCTAGACTTATTGGTGTGATCATTTTGCAATATATCCCTATATTGAATCATTATGTTACACACCTGAAACTAATATAATGTTATATGTCAATTATATCTCAATTTTTTTAAAGATTTTATTTATTTATTTGACAGACAGAGATCACAAGTAGGCAGAGAGAGAGGAGGAAGCAGGCTCTCCGCAGAGCAGAGAGCCCAATGCGGGGCTCGATCCCAGGACCCTGGGATCATGACCTGAGACGAAGGCAGAGGCTTTAACCCACTGAGCCACCCAGGCGCCCCTATATCTCAATTTTTTAAAATTATTTAAGGACAGGGGAGCATGGCCGGCTCAGTCCATAGAGCACACAACACTTGGTCTCTCGCTTGTAAGTTCGAGTCCTACCTTGGGTGTAGAGATTACTTAAAAACAAAACCTAAAAAAAAGTTGAGATCACTGGGTAGGCCCTAATCCAGAAGGTCTGGGGTCCTTAAGAGAAGAGGAGATTATGATACAGACACACAGCAGGAAGGCCACGTGAAGGCACATGGACAGGAAAGAGAAGACAGCCATCTACAAGCCAAGGAAAGAGGCCTCAGAATGGACCAGGCCTGCTGACACCCTGATTTTGGTTTTCTAGCCTCCAGACCTAAGATGATACGTATCCATTACTGAAGTTGCTTAGTGGTGGTACTTGGTTATGGCAGCCCCAGCCGACTAACACGGTCTCCCTCTTGGGCTCCCACTTCAATCTAAGCCAACCTCGCTCTTCTTGCAGAACCCTAGAGGACAAGCTTCCAAGGCTCCTTCCCTGTGTTGCTAATCTCCTTCTCCCTGTACCCTGGCTTCTCCAGATGCCTGGAAGGCAAAGCCCTGTGCTCAGGTGTCCTGGTCTTTGCAGAGGAAGCCATGCCTCTTGCTTCATGTTTGGACTGTGTGCTGCTGTCCATGGCCAAGACTTGTCCAACTGCTATTGAACTACTCTCTCGGCTCACTCGGAGTTCACAGCCCATGAGGAGCCCTGGGCCTTGCTCACCACTACTGCTGTCAAAAGCTCCATCTTCCACATCCAGTCCTTTCCTACTTATCTTTTTCCAGATTGATGTTCCATCATGAATGGTGGCTACAGGATGTGTTGTAGACTTTTCCAGCTGCATGCAGAACATTTGGCCCTATTACATTTTAACTCACCCATTCCTTGTTTGGGGCATGGATGTCGGGACAAGGGTTGCTTTTCCTCCTTCGACATCCAAGTTAATGCTGTTGGCTTAGGGTCATGTACAAATCTAACTTTCTGTCACCAACATTCCCATATATAACATTGATAAAACAGGAAACAGTTTACCTAAAGTACATATAAAAGGATCCTGTTGAACAGGAAATGGAAGAGAACCCAGTAATAACTGGCTCTGGAGAGTACATTCAAAGTTGCTGTGAGTTTGTTAATATGATTTGGGTCTGGTAATTCTACCAACTAAAATTCCGTCCAACTCTGCCCTTCCCTGGCTTCCATCCAATCAGCAAGCACTCACTGAGGGCTTGTCCCCCCAGAATAAGATCCATAAACACACTATCTTCTCTATAAAGTAGTATCTCTAGGTATTTGTCCTTTGTTTTTTGTTTTGGTTTTTTTGTTTAAGTCAGTGAATGAATATATAATGTATTACTGGTTTCAGAGGTAGAGATCAGTGATTCATCAGTCTTATATAACACCCAATGCTCATGATATCACATGCCCTCCTTAATGTCCATCACCCAGTTACCCCGTCCCTCCACTCTTTTCCCCTCCAGCAACCCTCAGTTTGTTTCCTGTGATTAAGAGTCTTTTATGGTTGGTCCTCTGGTATTTGTCTTTTGTACTCTGCTTGAGCTTTTTCATTTGAGTGTTCCAAGATAATGATCAAGCCTGTCTTAATCCAGTCACGCCATCTATAATTTTTCAGACTCGCAAGTTTTAAATATATATCCTCCTAGAGTTCCACTTCTGGCCATATGGCAGCCAAGATGAGCAGAGAAACCCTCCCCATATAGCACACTGAGAAATGATGGGTTCCATGCAAAAACCGTCTTCTACTTACTCATGAATGAGCTGTGGGAAAGTAAGGGAATTCCTTGGAGACCAGAAATGACAAGAAAGCTGCAGTCCAGAGGGATATGCACATCCCCAGAGAGACTTTTCCCTGGAGTGTCTGCTCATCTCTGCACCCAGAAAATGGGTTTTAACAGGCCATATGAAAGAAGACAAAGCCAGGGACTGAGCCTTCTGCCTAAAGCTAGGAACCTCAAAGGACAACACCACAAAAGGTGAATAACAGTAAAAGCCACACCAGAGAAGACCACGGGAATATGTGGCTATTTTGGGTCTTGGGAAATTCCTAAGCACAAGGCCACCCTGACAAAGGTTTGGTGCCTGAAATCACACCGAGTGACCAAAAAGATCTCTAAGTACGTTTTTTAAAAGATTTTATTTTTAGGGGCATCTAAAATCTGTTAAGCATCTGACTTCAGCTCTGGTCATGATCTCAGGGTTCTGGGATCGAGCCCCATGTTGGGCTTCACGCTCATCGGGAAATCAGGTCATACCTCTCCCTCTGCCTCTCTCCAGCTCATACTCTCTCTCAAATAAATAAATTTTTTTTAATTTTGTTTATTCATTTGACAGAGACACAGTGAGAGAGGGAAGAGAAGCAGAGGGGGTGGGAGAAGGAGAAGCAGACTGACCGCCGAGCAGGGAGCCAGATGTGGGGCTTGATCCCAGGACTCCAGGATCATGACCTGAGCCAAAGGCAGATGCCCAATGACTGAACCACCCAGGCATCCCCCAATAAAATATTTTTTAAAAAGAGTTTATTTTTAAGTAATCTACACACCCCACATGGGACTTGAAGTCACAACCCTGAGATCAAGAGCTTCATGCTCCATCAGTGAGCCAGCCCTCTAGCTATATTAGCTTATAGTGACTCCAACGTATTCATGTTTCTGGGTACAAGACTGAATCAAGCAGATTCTCACTCTAGACCCAGCACCCACCTGGCTCCCACAGGGAGAACCCTGAGAAGCTCACAACAGGAAATCACTAGACACTTGAGAAAACACCCCCAAGAGCCCTAGTGCCTGGTGTCAGCAGCACATTTGGGGATGTGTTGCTTCAGAATTAACCCCACCAGTTTTCCCAAGCAAGAGCCCACAGTTTCTGGAGTGCCCTTCTGAAACTTTTATTTGTTCTGGGAAACCTGCCAGACCTAAAGTACACTGTTTCTTTGTAATAGTAAATCATTACATTTAGTGGTACTTCGAGTTCTTTCGAAACTCTTATGCGTATGTCACCTGATCTCAATAGCAGGGCTGTTGGCCAGTAGGTGTAGAACGCTGGGGTCACCAGCACGATTTCATGTAGACCCTCTGACTGCGTGTGGGCCCAGCAATCTCATTTCTTGGAATCTATCCTTAGGAAATAATCCAAAATGTCTCTAATGATCAGCAAAAACAGGTGTTTTGCTTTTCCCGTAATGCCACCACCACAGTGTCTTCTTTGGTTATTGTCTCTTTACCCCCATCCTGATGTCAATGCTGTGATTTCCTCTTCTGGTCTAGATTATGATACAAATAATAACAATCGTGGTAACACTGAGTGTTCACCGCGTGCCAAGTGCTTTGCTGCGAACTTTATACGCATTCAGTCATTTAACTCACACAGAGACGTTGTGAGTTTGGCGTCACCATTACCATTATCAGCTGCTGGTTATTATCAATGATTATCAAATATTGCAATTATCAGTTATTAACTACCATCGTTTTACAGATTAAAAAACTGAAAGCTTAGAGAGAGGTTATTAAAAAGCCCCAAACATGAGGGACCTGGGTGGCTCAATCAGTTAGGCGTCTGCCTTTGGCTCAGGTCCTGATCCCAGGGTTCTAGGATCCAGCCTGGCATTGGGCACCTCAGTTGGTGGGAAGCCTGCCTCTCTCTCTCCCTCTGCTCTTCCCCCTGCTTGTGCTCTCTCTCTCGTGTCAAATAAATAAATAAAATCTTTAAAAAATAATATTAATAAAAAAGATATGGCATATATCTGAAAGCAGAGGAGAAAAGGGGTCAGTGGTGACAGGGAAGGGATTAGAAGTGAGTTCGTTTCTCCACTTTGCGATTTTCATTTAATGATACTGTAATTGGTTTTTTTAAAAATAAAGATTATATTTCTTTATTTGACAGACAGAGATCACAAGTAAGCAGAGAGGCAGGCGGC
>PISX010014167.1:0-53930 GCA_004024625.1 Mellivora capensis | reverse complement strand
GGCAGAGAGAGTCAATTATCATATGGTTCCACTTATTTGTGGAGCATAACAAGTAACATGGAGGACATGGAGAGACGGAGAGGAGAAGGGAGTTGAGGGAAATTGGAGGGGGAGATGAACCATGAGAGACTATGGACTCTGAAAAACAACCTGAAGGGTTTTGAAGGGGCGGGGGGTGGGAGGTTAGGGGAGCCAGGTGGTGGGTATTAGGGAGGGCACGTATTGCATGGAGCACTGGGTGTGGTGCAAAAACAATGAATGCTGCTATGCTGAAAAGAAATTTAAAAAAAAAAAAAAAGAAACCCGAAAACAATACTACCTAATTTTTAGTAGTTACTGGGTAGGAAAGAAGCCTAGTACTCTTTCAGTTCTTTCTGAGTCTTAGAACTATAAGTCAAGCAATTAGAGGCTGAGGTTAATGCCTTGACAGTCACATCTAGATATAAACTGATCTGAAACCATTTGGGAAGCAGGACTACCAGAAAACAGAACAAAGCTTTGACAATCTTGTACTTGTCTGAATAGGAAGGTCATTTAAAAATACAAAGTTTAGGGGTACCTGGATGCTCAGTTGATTAAACATCCAACTCATGGTTTTGGTTCAGGTCATGATCTCGGGGTCATGATCTTAGGGTGATGAGATCGAGCCCCACCTAAGGCTCTGCACTGGGAGCAGGGTCTGCTTGGGATTCTCTGCCTCTCCCTCTTCCTTTGCCCTCATTCTGCTAGTACTTGCTTGTGAGCTCGCTCTCTCTCTCTCTCTCTCTCTGGAATAAATACATAAATAAAATCTTTAAGAAATAATAAAATAAAATAACAACCTTATACATCATATATATAAACTGGACTGGGATTTTTTTTAACAGCTAAAGATTCCTATGAACAGTAATTCTTTAAATGAGTTTACACATCAGAACATATACTGATTATTTTAGTTACTAGCTCTTTCTGTGGCTATGAGCATGTTACTTAATCTCTCTATGCCATAGTTTTGTCATTTATAAATCAAGGATAATAACAGTACTTATTACAAAATGACAAGGTTTTGTAATAATTAGGTGAGGTGCTAGGTATAAAATGGTTTGAAAACTATCCAAGATATGATAAGTACTAGGAAAAAATTGTGTTCATATCATTATTACTATTATCCAGAACTCCCAACCATTATGGTCAGAAAAAGTTAAAATAAATAGCTATGATATTGTTCAAGTTTACATTTTATCCATGATTCCATTACCTTCTCCCGCCATCCCTCCCAGAATTTGCTGGTCTCTTTTTGTAAGTAGAAAGGTGCCTACTGGAATTCCAACAATCCTCAGGATCTTGATTTCTTCTTATACATTCAAAATCTACTCATTTGGATGTTTTAGATAAAAGTTTGTTACTACCTGCATGCTGAATTCAACCTCAGAATTCCAAAGGACAGACAATCAGCACAGCCCTTCTGTCTCACTTCCCCCATTACCACCACGCTCTAGGCTTCTAGTCCATTCTTTGAGACTCCAGCAATCTGTTCTACCTGTCTCCTAAGCCAGGATACTGCATCCTTAAGGGACCATCAAGCACACAGTATCCCAAATAACTCTTGAACTAAATACCTTTACTCTTATTTTGCCTTAACCAGTAATCAAAACTTATTTCCCCTAACTCATATAAACCAGTCATGAAGTTGTTAAATTATTTCCAAGTTTTCATCCTCTCTTCATCCATAATTTGATATTTGTAATTTTTCTTCTCATCTCTGAACCTTTACTCGCTTGAAAAGAATCCTGATTCTTCAGACACATTTTCTTTTTTTTTAATCCAAGCTATGCTCTTCAGGCTACCATGAGAACAGTTCCTGCAAATTAAAGAGCTCCTAGTAACTGGGCTTTCCAGTTCTGCACCAGGCATCAACCTATATACAAGCTATGTAGTAAGTTAAATAAGGAGTGTTGAATAAATACAAAGTCCATAAGATTAGCTCTGCAACAACTTTTGTATGGCAAAGAATACTGCAATATTTTCATGTGCTTAATAATGGTCCTTTTCAATTTATAACTTTTATTCACAAGAAACAATAAACGAAAAAGAAAGGAGAAATTCGGCATTAAATGCATGATGACTTTTTTAAAATTCTGTAAACAATTATAAATTGAAAAAGAATATCTTCTGAAATTAGTGACTGATCCAAAGAATTCCCAAAGTTCTAATGATCTAAACTTCATTCTGAAACATTTGGAAATGTAATTAGATACTGTGAATTTCCTGAATATGAAGCACAAACAATTGGCTTGAAATCAACTTGGCATATTTAAATTGTACATATTCTTTGAAGTATTTTATTGAACTAACAGAACATGTTTCAGGTCAATCATTATGGCCAATATTTAAAATAAACTTTATGTTGGGAAATAATTATCTATAAATATTTCACATTTCTGCATGATCTAGATCTTCTGAGCAAAGGCATTTACAGTAGTCAGTTTAAGAATGTTTTTATATAAGGTAACACTGCAGAAGAGTAAAGTTTAGAGATATTTCCCTCTCTTGAGATGTTCTGGAGTGATAAAGTCCTCTCCGGAGGTGATTCCTTATATTCTAGAGTAAAGATAAAGTCTCTATCTCCAGAACTAGATGACCAGTTCACCAGAAATTGTATGTATAATCAGAATTTACTAATTCTAGGGTTATTTATTTTGCATGTACAGGTACCATTCAACTTCCAGCACATCATCCTGTGGGGACTGGAACTCAGGGAACTGGTGCTACAAAGTTAACATCCAGATGATGCTTTTGCTGTAACTAATAAACTTTGTCTCTGACCTAGGTGTATTGTGATTTTACATGTATTGGTACCAGCTGAATGTTTGTGTCCCCTCCGCCATCAAAGAATTTATATTTTTTATAAATATTAGGAAGTAGGACATTTGGAAGAGAATTAGGTCATGAGGGCTCCACCCTCATGGAGCCTTCATGAATAGGATTAGTGCTCTTATAAAGAAGAAACAGGAGAGCTCTCTCTCTGACTGCCACCATGGGAAGACACAATCAGAAGAGAGTATCTGCAAACCTGGAAGAGAGCCCTCACCAGACACCAGATATGTTAGCATCTTGATCTTGGATTTCCTAGACTCCAGAACTGTGAAAAATAAATTTCTGTTGTTTAAACCATTTAGCCTATGGTAATTTGTTATAGCAGCCCAAACTGATTAAGACAGTTCAGATAAAGGTAGGTAAAACCTCAGATCCCTTACAGTTTTTGACTTAACATGATGGAGATATACATACATAAGATAAAATGAAATCATTTTAAATACAGTTTGATGATCACTGGCACATGTATATACATATGTAACCACCATGATAATCATGATATAGAATATTTCAATCACTCAAGAAAGTTCCTTTATGTTCATTTCTAATCAATCTTCTCCCATACCCCCAGATACAGATAATCACTGAAATATTTTCTAAACCATGGATTGGATTGATCTTTTCTAAAATTTCATTTAAATGGAATCATGTAATATATAATCTTGTGTTTGGCTTATTTCACTCAAGATTATTTTCATTTGTGATTTCTGAGATTCAGACATGTTATTACTTATTATAACAATGCATTCCTCATATTTATTGATTGGTATCCATAGTATGAATATTCTGCAATATACTCAGGATTCTGCTACTGAGAAACACCAGGGCTGTTTCCCAGTTTGGAGCTACTATGATAAATCTACTATGAGTAGTCTGCAAGTCTTTGTATGGAAATGCGTTTTATTTCTCTTGAGTAAACATGTAGGAGTGGAATGATTTGGTTGCATGGTAAGTGTGTTATTAACTTTACGCAATACTGCCAAATTGTTTTGCAAATTGTTTGTGCCATTTAAAATTCCACCAACAATGTATGAAAATTCCACGTGCTTTTATCTTCTCTAAAACTTGTGTTATTAACCTTCCTAATTTAGCCATTTCTAATGGCTGCATAGGGATGTTTCACATACTAGATATGGTCAATTTCCATTTGGCTTCCATTTCTATACTATTCTATTCCCCTTATCCCTAAGAATGACAGGAATTGGAAAGCTAAAGCTATTTTTCCTAAACTCCCTTATGACTAGGCTTCTCAATACAATTTAGATTCTTTCACTAAGATTAATCATACCACATTTGGAAGGTGTCAAGGAAGTGGAGACAACACTGGGATGGTGCAGTTGGACAAGCAGACTGGGAAGTAGTTGGATTCCATTTCTCTATCTTACCAGATTCATGGGTATGGAGAAAGTATGACATCAAGTGGTCAAGAAAGCAGTTAGTTCCTAACCTCTGGGTTGCAGCTATTGTAGTGTATATTCTTGAAATCCAAAAAATTGGTGTAATCACTTAATCCCAATATTTTTCAGCTTGGAATGCCTAGAGTCCTTTCTATTACCTGAACTTTGATTGATTCAATAGACACTAAGAAAGACAAAAAAAGTTAAAAAAAAAAAGAAGTCTGTGAAATACAGACAAGGGATTTTAAGGGGGAATTGCCTCAGCATTCTAAACCTCTCCACTTTAATTCTCAGTGGGAATTGCTTAATGTTATGGTATCACTAATAATTTCTTAACAAAGATCTCTTGGCCATATATTAAAGAAGCTAAAATTTATTGAGAGTTTACTATGTACCAGGCACTGTAAGAATGAATTCAGTGCTTATTACAAACTTAGTTTAGTCATAGTACAGACACTGTTATCTTAAATTCATTTTAGCATTTCCTACGTTGTACCAGAAAAGGACTTAAATCTAGGTCTGTCTAAAATAAATTTATTTCCACCAATTTCACTTCCACCATGTTGCCTTTCTGACAATATTTGTCACTAATTATCATTTTCTACCTCAGTGGGAAAATAGATATTCACTCTCCCAAGTCCTTGGTCTTACCTACAAACTTACCCACTTCTGACTTCCTTTCTTCTTTTCAGGGTTGTAATGGAAATCATTGTTTTCTCTTTCTACTTAAGGAAAAAACCTTATTGGAAAGGTTATATGTAGTTATTATTATAAAGTTATAATATTAGTAATTACATAATAGTTATATATATTATATTTATATTATATATTATATATATTATATAGTTATACTATAGTTATTATATAGTTATAATCCAGCAACCACTTTTCTGGGTATATGTCCAAAGGAAATGAAATTATTACCTCAAAGAGATATCTGCACACACATGTCCACTGCAACACTATTCACAATAGCCAAGCTAAAGAAGTGACCTAAGTGTCTGTTGATGGATGAATGGCTAAAAAAATTGTGAAATACACATACAATGCAATATTACTCAGCCTTAAAAAAGGAGATTCTGCCATATGCAACAACATGGATGATGCTGGAGGACATTATGCTAAGTGAAATAGCGCAAAAAGAAAAATACTGCATGACATCACTTATATTCAAAATCTAAAAAAACTTGATTCACAGAAGCAGAAGCAGAAAGTAGAAAGGCAGGAGAAATAAGAGATGTTTGTCAAAGGATGCAAAATTGCAGTTGTGTAGGATCAATAAGGTCTAGAGAGCTAATGTACAGCATGATGACTGCTGTTAATATCACTCTTCTATATACTAGAAATTTGCTTAGATTTCAAATGTTTTCATCAAAAAAAAGTTAGCTATGAGAAGAGATGGATATATTAATTAGCTTGGCTGCAGTATTCATTTCACTATATATGTATATACCAAAACATCATGTTGTATACTTAAAGCATATAATTTTTATTTATAATGTCCCTATTAATCATATATGATTAAGTGAGAGACCCAAAACTCAAAACGACAGTGAATAAAATAAAGTTGATGTGTATTTCTTCACTATGTCAAGTTTGGATATAAGAACTCCAGAATTGATCAGGAACCTTCACAAAAATATTGGAACTCAGACTCCTTCAATCCTGCTATTCCACTGGACTGAGCATAAAGCTTTCACTTTATGGTTAAAGACAACAGCTCAAACTCCAGCCATCTTTTTTACATACTGACCAGCAGGAAAAAGAAAGGGCTAAAAAGTAAAATAGTATCTTCCTAATTCTAAATATATATGCTAAAAATTGCACACACATTTCTGCTTAGAGTCTATTGGCCATAAACTAGCTATCTTTAACTGTAAGGTGGCTAAGAAATATTATTTTTTTTCCTGAAGTCACAAGCCAGCTAAAAATTAGATTCTCTTAATAAGTAACAATTGTAAACTAGTTCTTAAAGAACTAGTGAAAACATCCATGCACTCAATCTCTTTTCTATATTCCATTTTACCTTCTAAGAGATTCATTCTATAAATATATACAAATCCGTCATAAGATATAAGGTGTTTGATGACCTGTGTCATGTAACTCTTTTATCACGATTTCTGTCACCATCATCTCAAATCTCAAATTCTCCCTCACCTCCAGACACTTGGTAATCTACTGTTTTGCAAAACTCTCTGTGGGTCACTGAAGGCTCCATCAGATCAGCTGTGCTGTAGGTAAGAACCACTACAAATAATACTGAATAAAGAACTTATGGGAATTCAACTCTAAGGAGGAATGGAGGTAGTGAAGAAGACCATGCAAGGCTATTGTCTCTGAGTCTGAGGATAAGCCTGAAGAAGTATGACTCTTGGTTTAGAGGTCAGGGAAAAAAGCTGAATATGGAAGAAAACAATGAGAAACCAGAACCACGAGAATAAGCTAGAACTTGCACCCGTCTCTACCCTCTGCTATCAGCTTCAATGCTAGGATTGCCCTGAAGGAAAAGCTAACTCTCTTGAGCATAGACCTGCTCATGTGCCCGGTACAGGATTCAGAGAACCCACGGGAGAAAATCCAGCAGGAGAGAGAGGAGCCACATGCCTACGTGTTGACTCTTGCCAGCAAAGTAAGCCAACACTGCCACGTGCTCAGTGCCCCAGACCAACTTCTAAAACAGAAAACACTGTCACTGCTCCCTCACTTCTGCCTGCCAAATCACATGCAAATTCACCTTGTTCTCATCCATAATCCCGAACAATGCTGGGAAGGGGATGTTTGGAAAGGTAGTTAGAGCTCAGCTTACCTGGCACAGTATAAACCTGTCTGTGTTGTTTGGATCTCATTTTTAAAACATACTTCTTCAATTTCTAAGACCAGGCTAACTACTAAAATGTGATTCTGTGGTACTTCTCTTATTTTCTTCAGTCATATGCAGGGTTTTTGGGGTTTTGGGTTTTTGTTTGTTTTTTATTGATCATATCTGCCCCCACAAAACGAAAAAATTTAACTTTTCAGTTGGAAAACTGCACAGATAGATTTTTCACTGTAAAAAAAAAAAAGCTTTTGAAATAGTCACTTCAAAGTTAAAGATTTTCTCCATCTTCTACTTAGAACCGTTTTTGGAATTTATGGAATTGATTTCATTGAATGATTTTTGTTTGCACAATTTTAAGAAATAACTTTGGTGGTTTCTATATACGCAGAAGCTTTTCTTTCCAGGAGGTAACTTCTGTGAAGGAAGATAGTAAAATGGAGGCCAACATGGTGAGTTATTTATGATCTCGACCAAGCTCAAAGGCTTTGGATGTTCGTTATGCACTAGATTTTTATCTTCCCTCACACATCTTTACTGAATAAATAAATGTTGTAAGCTATCGAGTATTTTCTTTAATTTTTTTAAAGTTCCTATCTTTATTATTTAATAGGACTAGAAGATATGAACAAGTATGTCAAGATAATCACCAAGCAAAATTAGTTGAGTTCTCTTTGTCAGGGTACCTTTTCTATACCTGTAGAGAAAGTATTTCTAATGAAAGGAAAAATACAAAGGACAAAAGGTATACTATTCTTACATAAAAATTAAAGGATTTTCAAAGTTTTTCCCAACAAAGCTGTTTTCTCCCTACAGAAGTCTCTGTACTTAGTTGAATGTAATTATAAGTAAAATGCATTGTTAGGACCATGAGAATATACGAAATATTAAACCTGAAACACAATTTAGTTTTTTTTCCGGAAAAATTTTGTCATTTTTTTCTGATTTGTACTTCAGAAGTTTTTTTAATGTATCAAAATATTAGTTGGTTTTAAATATTATATGAGCTAACAAAGAACTTGACTCTTTCAACTGTGCCTCTCCTGTCATCAAATGTGAAAGGCCCCAGTTTTTTCATGTTGGCCACATATTGAGTGAAGTGCCTTTATGCTAATTTGGAATCACCCTGTCCTATGCTTAGTAATGAATTAATATCAATATGGTTTTTCATTTTTGAAAAATGAACTGTTTTTTAATAAAAATAAATCGAGCATTATTTATCATATTTGACAAGCTACTGAGGTAGCTAGGGCAACATTTAGTGATGTTACCAGATAAAGATTTAGGTAATATTCTTTAAAAATAGGAGTCTCCGGTGAATTCTAAGGACTTCATACTGTTTGTGATTGTTAGTTTTGCCTGTACCTCTGCAAAATGGTAAAAAGTGATTCAGTTAATTAAAGAGCTATTAGCCAACTGAAATTCAGAAAGGCTACTAATGGTAATTAATTAAATTTTACTTTTTTTCTTAGTGTATTATGTACATTGACTAAGATGTAAAACTGAAACAATCAACATAATATATTTTTTAAATCAACAAAATATTCTATCAGATTTAAGAGAAATAAAAAATTATTTTTTAAAATGTAAATCGAATGAAATATTGAAGTATTTATTCTTTCTCAATAGTATTGCTTTTACAATCCAATGCATAAAGGCAGGGCACTGAGCTGTCCCGCAGATCTGCCTCTTGCTTCAACAGTGTCTGGACCGAACAGACCCAGGATGCCCCTTCTACCAGCCTGAGACCACCCTCCCAGCTTTTTTCCAGTCAAAGCCTTCAGAGCCATCTTCTTGGCCACCTTCTGCCTCCAGGACCAGCTAACACCCTATTTTGAGTTTAACTCCTTATTTACCATCAACCATGATCTCTCAGATTTTTCAGAATTATTCCACCAAAGGGAAAGCTGACATCAACTGCCTGGTCCATGTGCATCTGAGGGCCTCCTACATCTACCTCTCTCTGGGCTTCTATTTCCACCAAGAGGATGTGGTTCTGGAGGGCATGACCCTTGGCTGAGGAGAAGCACTTGTGCTCTTGAAGATGTAAAATCAGTTCAGCCTCTACACCCTCTTCTCTTCCAGGACGTGCAGAAGCCATCTTGAGCTGAGTGGCATAAAACCCTGGATGCCTGAACCAGGCCCTTTGGGATCTGTATGCCTTGGGTTCAGTCCACACACACACCCATCTCTGTGACTTCCTGACAACCACTTCCTAGAGGAGTAGGTGAAACTCATCAAGAAGATAGGGGACCACCTGTCTGATCTCTGTAGGCTGGCTGAGCTGGGCAAGGATCTCTTCAAAAAGCTCACCCTCAAGCATGACTAGGAGCCTCTGAAGCCCAGCAGTCTTTCAGGGACCCCTCTGGCATCCCCCTAGTGTCTGGGTTTGTGTCTGAGCTTCTCCCTAAAGCCATTAAACAGCATTTTAACTACCTTGGAGCCCTCTCGCAAGCACTGGGCCAAATGGAAACAATAAAGCTTTCTGGAACCAAGAAATAAATATATAAATAAGCAAAATTTAAAAATAATAAAATAACAAAGATTTAAAGATAATAAAATCTGATGGAAAAAGTATTTTTCTGTCTTTGTTTTGAATTATCAGTTAGAAGCTCACATTCCAGAAGAAATAACACTATTATGAAAAAAAAAAAAAAAGCTCTAGACATGAGTAAATCTGGTTGTTAAATTAGAGGAAACCATCTAGGGAGACCTAGGCTGTGTGTGTCCCTCTAAATATATCCTCTAAATGGATTTCACTCACAAGTGAGAATTACCAAACATCCAGACATTGTCAGAAAAGGACAGGTAAATGGAAATACTCAAAGTTAAGTAGGAAAGACAGTCTTTCCATCTTTTCTTTTTGTGGTAATATACTACTTGAGATATGCCAAGAGCTATAATGCTATACATGAGATAGTTATTACCTACATCCTGCCACAGGATTTAGGAAAGTTTTAAGGATAAAGCAGGATTCGAAAGGGTAAAAGAGATACAGGTTGGGAACGAGAGAAAGATTGGGACAAGAGGATCACACATTTAGCAGGAAAAGAAGGGCCAAATGAATGTGACTTATTACCATGTTATTATGTATCAAAGGCCATACAACATAAGATACATTTCTTTTTCTGCTAAACCAAAACAATCTCAAAAGAGTTTCCAACTTACAGGAAAGCCCCAGTGTAACAGATTTAAAATAGAAAGAATCTATAGTTATTTTACAAGGCCAGGGTTTTAATGCACCAAGTGAAAAAATAAACCTAAAGGGAGAATGCCAACTAGCCCAGAGAGAAATCAGTCATATCACGAACATGTGGTCATTGGATTTGATTGGGGAAATCTGAGTTCGAAAAGTGCTATGTATTTTATTACGTTACACAGGTGATCTCAGCAACTTGAGACTAGATTAGCTTTACCAAAAGTTTCCTTCTTTACTGCCCAAATTAAATCAGTGATAGTGGATGGAGAACCTGCTAAGCATACCCAAATGCTCTGTTCTCTCTACATGTTAGTCAATAAGCAGAAACATTTTGTAAACCCACCCAGAATGCCTTTAATGATGAAGAGTGTTGCTACATCTAGTAAAGGATGGAAATCATCCTTGTTCTTCAGAAACTTCTGTATTAGAAACTTCTACAGAAACTTAGAAATTTCTCCACTGGATCTACATTCTTTAACCACTAGGGAGCTTCTTTTCTTTTTTTTTTTTAAGATTTTATTTATGTATTTGAGAGAAAGAAAGAGACACACAGATTCCATGCTGAATGTAGAACTTAATCTCAAGACCCTGAGATCATGATCTAAGCTGAAATCAAGAGTCAGATGCTTAACTGACTGAGCCACCCAGGCCCCCAACCACTAGAGAGTTTCTTGAAGTCAGGGTCATGGCTACTGCAAATGAATATTCCACAGATGCCTAATAGCATGACTTGCCCACAAAAAAAGTGTTGTATGTTGAATGAATGAATGAACAAATGAATCTTCTGGCCTAAGTTGTGTTCATATGACTTAAAGCATAATGATGAAAAAGGCTTGCATTATGAGTAAAAGCAATACTCTTCCTTTCATTCTGCCCTAGTGGCAATAAGATACCCAGACAAAGATGGCCTTTAGACTACCTGTCTGACCATATGTGCTGGCTTCAAAACACATCCTACAAATGTTCAGAATAATAAGAGTCTGCATCCTACTAGGAACGTTGAAGGAGATAAAAATCATTCTACAACTAAGTGAAGGTTTCAGTGGGTGGCTCTATTTTAGATAAACAAGGAAATTCATATGGAAGGGATACATCTATGTTTACAGATTTTTAATGCCTGAGTGAAGAGTCCAGAATATTCCTTGTTTTCTTATGAAGTCATCCTGACATCAATAGTGCTATACTCAAAAAATGTTAAATTTAATTTCAGGTAAGAAATACAAACTATCATGGAATATAATATAGCAATGAAACAGAAAACAGCAACAAAAAAGAGGTAATACAAAGTCATAAGAAGCTGAATCAAGGAAGTAGGACTGGGATGAGACCTTGAGAAGTAAGTAATATTTGAGTGACCTTGGATAGGGATGAGCATATTTCATATAAATAACTGTCTTCAAAAAAACAAAGTTTGGCATTTGCTTTGTTACGCATGCTTCTGATAGTTTCTTCAGTCCCACTCCAGAAATTGAATCTTTACTATTCCTGCATCCTCTCATTTTATGCCCCATCCATGTTAGAGGGGAAAAAGCCCCTTTTTCCTGATACCCCTCCATTCTAAGGTACACCAAAAAGTTTTCAAACTGTGTTTTAAGCTGATATTTCAAAGCTAAACAGGATTTCAGAGATAATACAGTTTAATCTCTTTATTTTACAAAGGAAAAAAGAAACATCTGGAGATAAAAGAGACTTTTTCCAAATCACATAATAGTTAGTGGCAATTCAGTCTAGAACATAACTCTCTAAAATACATTTGGTGGAACTGTATAACACTGGCTGTTCAGAATCCAGGGCTTGCTACCACCCAAGATCAAAGAAAACTCAATGTGTTGGCTTGTAGCTTCCTTTTCTCTTACTAAAGACCATTGTTGATAAGAGACAGAGCAGAGGCTGGGCTGGGGCCCCCTCAATCCTGACTGCAAAATCCAGCATTCTTGGATAGCTGAACCCAGTGCCTCTTCGTAGCTTATCTTGGAGGAATGTGGAAGCAGAAGGCTAACCGAAGGAGGGTCTTGACTACAAAGATTGGTGAAGACCACACCTAACCAGTCTGCGCCAAGGTAGACCCCAGGGTCAACATCTCACTGACTTTTTCCTTCATTATAATACTAAAAATTATGCCCAGCGTGGAGAGATAACATGCAAATGAGACACCATTGCATATTCTGTCCACAGTGCCTGTGCACCCAACTTCCGACGTCTCTACCTGTCCTACATGCTCCAATGTTACTCCTTTACTGCCTTACTTAGCCTCTTTAGGTCACTGGCCTTTGTTCTGAGAGCCAGCATGAAGCTCCCTTTTCTTTCTTTTGTCTCCTTTGTGCTGGAGCATAACCCTCAATAAAAGCCTTGCCTGGAAACTCCCTTTTGGCCCCAACTTCTATTGCTTGGAGAGCCCAAGGACCAGAGCAGGTAACAATTATATTCTGGTAAAATTAGTGATATTATTATTATGTGGTACATACCAATTTCTTGCAATTGTTTCTTTTCTAGACCCTGGTATTCTTCTATCAGTATTCAAGAATGAAATTTATAAAAGTCCAGAGGTTTTAATGTATGTTTTTCAATTATGATGCGATACAGTTTCTCTGTATCAGTGTGTAGATTAATATTTCAGGCATACCCTCTGTTCTCCTTATTTGTTATATCTAAGGAGAAATAATTATACTATTTTAATTAGCTTCATCCATCTGTGATGCCATTACCTAAAGAATTTTTGCTTATTACTTTTGTCTTATTCTGTAATTCTTAAAATATATGTAACTTGTTGACTAGGTTTTATATAATTTTCACTTTATTCCTTACCTGTGCTGTCATATTAATTTGCATTTTCTTCACTTAGACCTGGAATATTTCTATTTCTTCTCTGTACCCGAATCGAATACTATATGGATTAAGCAGAAAATAATATATCTGTCTATGGAACATCTACTGAAAAGCTTTCATATTACTCATCCTTACAAAAGCATGCCAAATTAATTATGAAAGCAATTGGAGATTGTGTTTCTATACTACAGCTGCATAACTCTAGCAAGGCATGGCCTTGTTCAACAATGAGAACAGCCTTATTCCAAGGAATTCCAGGGAAACATGACTATGTTCTAGTAACCACTCACATAAACCAGATATTAGTCCCAACCAAGAAAAAGCTCACACCATTGTCTACATATTAGAAAATTATATTTGGAAAAATGATTTGAGTGCTCATACAATCTGTACAATTTTGTAAAAAAGCTTTGAGAAAAAAATAGACTTTATACAAGAAGAAAAAGAGGTCATAGAGATGCCTTTCTCATATGACAGAGATAGCCATATACATGCATTAAAACATAAGCTAAAAATCTCCAATCCCATCTTTATTTAAAGTTTAGAGAAAGGGCGCCTGGGTGGCTCAGTGGGTTAAGCCTCTGCCTTAGGCTCAGGTCATGATCTCAGGGTCCTGGGATCGAGTCCTGCCTCGGGCTCTCTGCTCAGCAGGGAGCCTGCCTCCCCATCTCTCTCTGCATGGCTCTCTGCCTACTTGTGATCTCTCTCTGTCAAATAAATAAATAAAATCCTAAAAACAAAAAAAGTCTAGAGATAATATTTTATGAGTGATGAGTGGTCAACTGAAGCTCACCTAGAGTCCACCTCTTCATTTTAATACTAATTGAAGTCCCCAGTCTCTTATCTGCAATTCTGATATCTAAAATCTCAGAAAACTGAAAAAAATCTATATAATTTATTTTGAGGCAGTGTGAACACATACACAGTCTGAATTCATTTAACCTGGCTCACATTGATATAAAGTTATTAATATTTATTTGTCCTACCTTGTATGAATATTCACAGATATCCCTGCAGAAATATTTTATTAACATGTTTGATTATCCAATGCCACTTATCTTTGCTGTTGGTATTACATAATAGACTACATTACTCTTCTAAAATCTAAGTATATTTGAATTCAAAACACATCTGGCTATAGGACATATGTTAATATTTTTAATTTATATAGCAATATGTAGTTTTCAAATCATTTTTCCATGTATGCTATCCTCTTGAAAACATTGAAAGTTATATACATTTTCAGATTAAGAAATTAGATTCAGGATAGCTTGGTGACAAATCCAAGATTATGAAGCCAGAAATAGCCAGACCTTAAATCTATGACTGAATTAAAGTTCAGTCAATTGATTTAATTTAATGAGTGCCTACTATGGACTACCTACTGCATCAGGTTCTCTCCACTTTTCCAAATCTGACTCATTATCTGAAGTTGTTTAGTATTTGAGGAAAAAAATCTACTCACAGAGTTTAAGGAAAAGTTTCTAACTTTGGCAAATTTCAGTGATTATTAAAAGTGGGCTTAAATATAAATGAAGCTGGTGATCTTCCCACTTTGTCATGCAAATGTTGATTCTCATACATTGTCTATCTTCATTATGAATATTTATAATGTTTTTAGTTAGCAAACAAACTAAACCCTACAAAAAAAAGTTTTCCAATTCTGAAATGAATATATGATTAATTTTAGGAAAGTTCTGTGCAGTCTGTCTCTGTAACTATATTTTAAATTTTTCTCATGTTTCCACCTAAGACAGACATTGCATTTCAAAGTATGAAAGTTCATTTTGTTGGCTCCTATAAAGTTTTTCTTTTCTTTTAATGGAAAGCATACCACTTAGGTATACATTTTTGTGTAATGGCCTCTAAGGAAAACGTTCCAGTCTCAACAGTGAGTTGATCAATTTCCTAAAGACAGCAAGACATTCTTCCGGAACAAGTGTCCACCTGACATCTATGCAGTACTCCCCGCTTCTTGTTCCACAAGTACTTGAAACTCAGCTGACTGCTCTCAGATAGCCTCTGCATCTCCATCACAGAATTCCTGAGTTAAAAGTACCCTTGGAGAACACATAACCAGTCACATAAAGAAGTTAGCAAGTAGAAGCATCTGAATGAGACAAAAACACTCAAGCCAAGAACTTTTTGAAATAAAAGCAATTGTCTTCTTAAACTCAAACTACAAAGTGGAGTGGGGTGGGGAGAAACACAAAGAATGGGCATTTAGTAGAGT
Source organism: Mellivora capensis (assembly GCA_004024625.1). Lineage (NCBI taxonomy): Eukaryota > Metazoa > Chordata > Mammalia > Carnivora > Mustelidae > Mellivora > Mellivora capensis. The sequence continues at coordinate 38,604 of PISX010014167.1, read as the reverse complement.
AATTTGGGGAGTCCTAGAGCTAAAGACAAGAAAAACATTCTTACTTATCTTTTTCTTTGCCTTTTTTCTAAGAGAAGCCTGTTGAAATATAAAGCAGAATCCAGAAAAAGAAAAAATTGTTAAATGCCATCATTCTTAATGAGCTAGCTGTATTAACTAACATATCAATGAGAAAAAAATGGATTAAAAATGGGTTGGGTTTAGAAACAACCAAGCAAAGCTGGAAAGCAGGGAATACAAACCATGAGCCCATGTGTAAGTTCACCAAAAATATTTTTTTTCCAACTTCTTATACATTCTACAAAATTTAATTTGAATATCTTTGGAAGGAACAAGTTCTTTCTTTAATCTTCATCAGTATTTTTGTATTTACCTATTTACTTATTTTATCTATTTATATGTACCTAAATGTACATGTCTGACCCCCAAAGCATTTGTGTTTGTTTTCTGAATAAAGTGTAGTTGGCATTTATAAAGAACTTGAAAGTAAATGGAGAGATTAATGAAGATAGTATTTCAAGGATTGTTAGGATCATAAAAGTTTTGTGGATGATAGGAGAGCCTTTAAGATACATACTTGCATAACATATGTAATAGAGGGCAGTGGAGAAGAACAGGACACATGGAAATGGAAACAGAAACCAATCAGTGAAGAAACATCCCATAATAAAGGGCCACCTCCTCATGGAGCAGCCTCTCTATGTACACTGGGGAATTCCTCTGATCTCGATCTCTATGATGTAACCTTCCTTTTGCTTTTTCTCACTGCCTTGTCACCCTTTTCTGGAACTTTCCTGGTCTTTTTCTTCTAGCTTGTCAGGTGTTGATACTCTAGAGTGCTAGCTCTCCTTTCCTTCTCACTTGTCTTATCCTGAGCTTTCTCTTTGGGAAAACGTTCACCTCTTCCTAGGTAAAACCACACTGAGAAGTAGAAAATACTTAGAAATAAATGATCAAGAAAATGTTTCATGTCAAACCTGGTGATTTGCTGCTTAATTGGGACTTAGAAAATTATACTCATTGTTTACATCAGAATATGACAAAGATAAAACTTACATTGTGAAGAATCTAACTTGAAAACTTTGAAAGTGGATAATATAATAAAAAAGGGAAAGAAAATGAAAGAAGATAGTAAATATTAATGAAATATTTTTAGCAGTCACATTACATTATGAATTTTCATATCATTCTAGTGAATTAGAATTGCCATCAATACATGACATATATAACTTGAAAGATACATAAACTCAAAAGAGTTGAATCCACTTACATTTATTGTGATTGTAATAAATGTGAATTCTATCAACCATTCCATTTTGTAGTATTTGTCCTGCTGTCTTTCCTTTCTGCCTTCCCTTGGAATGTGCTTTTTTCCCACTTCATTCTATTTTTCCTTTGTACTATTTTATAAGTTATTCACTCTACTTCTATCCTTTTAAAACTTTTCCCCACAAATTTAATATGTATCTTTCACTTAACAATGTCTAAATTTGGTCAACATGTTTATCATCTTCCTGAATGAAAAGATTTTAAAGCTTTAATTTCTATTACTTTCTCCTTGAATCCATAAGTTCTGTCCAGTGTTTGTACCATTTTTGTAACCCTACAGATTAGGTTTTCTTCTTGTATTTTTCATACAGCCAGCACACATTTAAATTTTACCAATAAGCGTGCCATCTTTGAACCAGTCCCCTGGTATTCCGCCTTGTTCCTGGTCACTTGACCGCCCTGAAGCTGGGGGAATTCAACCTCACACAGATCACCTACATCAAGATAGGGAAAGGAATATTTCTACCAGAAAGAAAAATCACCTAAATGCTGATAGCAGAGAAAAGGGCGAATGGATTCTGGGCAGGCGAGTTGAGCAGATGTCCACTACAGATGGCCTGGCAGAGCTGAGCAGGAGCCCCTCTCACTGACATTCTCTACACTGCACCTACATTTAACCAGAGCTGCTCTGTCATTTCTTATAGTAAGCACCCAGGGTGTTTTAATTTCAGGAAGTTTTATAAGAAGGGAAAATGAGACCATTTGGAAATGACTAAGTAGAGGTAACTAGCCCAAGTGGGACCATTATGCCCACAGTTCCAACAATTTCATGAATATCAAAACAAATGGCAAAGCAATGTTCTGGAGGAGATTTAGCAGATCAGCGATTCGTCCTGGTGTAGGCTGACTAGGCTGACTTAATCAGTTACTGCCACCAGAGAGGAAATAACAACAGGCCGTTCTTAAACAAAATAACAGAGAATTACAATTGTCTAAAAAGCCCTCCAACCCAGTAGCCCTGAAGTGTCTGCTTTAGTGAATGTCTCGAGTAACAGCCCAGCAGGCTATGGGAAAGGGCTGTTTACCTCCCCAGGCTCTGAGCCTTGTTTCTCTGCGGGTCTGCCTGTGGGGGCTTTGCTTGTAAGGTTTGCCCGAAGAAATAGGGTAATGTGATTTTGAATGTGCTGAAACACATATTCATTAGAGAGAAATAAAATTGTCTGATTTTTTTTTTTTTTAATGGGTATTTTCAGAAACTTTAAGATGTTTAGTCATTGCCCAGCACTGGCTTCTCACTGCACTGCCGAGGAACTCTTAGGGAAATGATTTAAGCACTTTTGGGTAATGAAGGTTTTTGTGTCTATTAGTGTGCTTATAATTGCATATTTAAAGACTGAGGTTACTTGGAGTGATGGTGCTACACACCCAATGACCAAGAAAAGAGCAATAGAGACAGCACGGTCTGTTGGATTAAAAACCCACAAGGCTCTACCATCCACCACCCCCTGCTACCAACAGAAAGTTGCTCAGCTGTGTTGTGCCAGAGCTCCTCCATCTGTAGGAAGGCATAAATCACTGGTAACATAATGACAATAGTAATGTCATACACGGGATGTAGATATATTATATAGATACATACGTATTTATTATTTATAGCACCCTTATGTGACTACATCAAATATGAAAATTGAATAGGAAAAAATATGTGCTACTTGGTAACGTGGGCTAAGAATGGAAATATGAAGCATGATTATTAAAGGAAATGAAACATTCTACTGCTACGAGAGAAAGGAATTGAGAAGATAAATTACGGCCATCTTACGAACAAGCCTAGAATTAAAATGTCCCAAAATTCAAAACACGGAGCTCTAAAGGGAACTCGCCGTGCAAGTTGTCTGAGGCAATGAATTTGTCATTGTAGATACACTCACTGCATTAAGTGTGAGCCCTTTTCAAAACGGGAGATGAAAATATGGTTGTTGGTGCTTACCCAGCTCATGCAGTAGCACTCTCACCTCTCACCTACCACTGCTCTGATTGGCCTTTCTTAATGGTTTTCTATTCTGCTGCCTGATCCTTAAATGCTTAGGATTTTCCTGGGTTTCCATTTTCAGGTCACTTTTCATACTGATCTAAACCCTTTCTTTGAGGCAGTGCCATTATCCATGATTTCACATCCAGCTCTATGCTCACAGTGCCCCAGGGGGAGAATCCAGATCCATTTTGCCAGTTGCTCACTTGAACTGCCACCGGAAAGACTCAAAGGTACTTCACATTTCATCTGCATTCAATGAATCTCATTATTCTCTTCTCTTCTTCCCCCTCCTAATTTATTCTTCCTATAATTACTAATTTATCAAATAACAGTTCACTCAAGCCAAATACCACTTCTCCACAGACACTCTATTCACTCACAAGGCCTAGAAGTGGTATATTCTGCTCAGATCAAAGCACATTCTCCCCCCATCTCTATTGCAAATGCCTTAGATGAGGATCTAATTGCTTCTTACTTACCTCTCCACCTGTGATCTTTTCTCTCCAACTCACATCTATTTTCCTAAATTGCAAATCTATGCCACTGCCTTTTGTATCTAATATCTTTACAATAACTACAGAAAAAAATTCAAACTCTTTTCAAGAGCATCCTGTACATCTCCACAAGGCCCAAGCCTATCTCTGCCCTCATCACATCACCCAATCTTCAGACAAACCTTGCTCTAACCCTGAGCACAATGTTAGTCCATGCAGCCGTGACGCTATTCCTCATGCACTCTGATGCCTTCCCTCCATCCTTCTCCTGGAAGAAAGTTTACCCATTGTTTAATACCTACATTAACTAATATCTCCTTCCCTATTAACCCACAAATGATTGCTTGCTGCTCCCTGATGGATTCCCTTTCATAGTCACTGTTACTAGTTATCATGTAGCCATGAAAGTGTCTGTTGGCTTCTCCCGTTTCCTCTTCTACTTTAAGCTCCTCAACAGTAAGGATAGATTTTCATCATCTGCTACACATGGACCTTCTCACTCAGCACTGGATGATGGGATATTAGATAAGAAGCAAGGGAGTGTGGTCAAATACATGACTGAAATAAACTGAAGTAAATCAGATGACATAGGTTTATGTCCAAAACCATTAACTACCTTATTGATCCTGAAAAGTGACCTTTAGACTTCTGTCAGCGCCATTTTCTTCATCCGTCAAGAAAGGGAGTTGGAGTAGGTGTCTAACAAGTTTTTTCTCAGCACTTCTACCCTACACATCCATAATTCGGTGATTCAGAGTTGAAGTTTTATGCCTACATTTTTTAAAGTTTTATAGAATTTTACCATATTCACTCATGAGAAGACAATATTGGAGTCAGTGGTCTGTCAAATATGAAAATATTTTATGGAGTTTTAACAATGTAAACAGTGTAAGCTTACCATAGCAGTAGACAAATAGATTGCTGGAAAGAAACAGAGAACTCAAAATTGATCTATGTGTACATGGTAATGAATAACAGAATACGATTCACTAAGCAGTGGTTAAAGAACAAGCTAGTTAAAATATGTTATTAGGAAAACTGATCACCCATATGGAAAAAAATATACTTGTATGACTATAGTACAACATATCAAAAAAATATATTCCAGATGAATTAATGGCCTAATATATGGGAGATAAAATTTTTTAATAATTAGAAAATAATATACCTTTTTTGGGGCGCCTGGGTGGCTCAGTGGGTTAAGCCTCTGCCTTCAGCTCAGGTCATGATCTGAGGGTCCTCAGATTCTAATAAGTAAGTGAAAAGATACTGAACCTCACTGTAGTTAGGCAAATGAAAATTAAAACAAGGAGATAATATTTTTGTCCATCAGACAAAAAAGGAAAAAAGTCACTATAATGTCTGGGAAAAAAAGTCACTATAATGTCAAATGTTTACAGACACTCCCTCTAAGAATGGAACTGATTAACCAACTTGGAAACCAATTAAGTAAAAGTTCAAAACGCAACTACAATTTAAAAAAAAAGTGACCTAACATTTCTTTTTTTTTAAGATTTTATTTATTTATTTGACAGACAGAGATCACAGGTAGGCAGAGAGGCAGCCAGAGAGAGAGGAAGGGAAGCAGGCTCCCTGCTGAGCAGAGAGTCCATGCGGGGCTCGATCCCAGGACCCTGGGATCATGACGTGAGCCAAAGGCAGAGGCTTTAACCCACTGAGCCACCCAGGCACCCCTAACATTTCCTCTTGTATCTACTCCTAGAGAAAACACTAGCACATAAAATAATGAAACATGTACATGGATATTCACTACCACAGTTTGTAATAGTAAAATATTGTGAACAATCTAAGCATCTATCAGAAGAGGATTGGGGGACACCTGGATGGCTCAGTTGGTTAAGTGGCTGCCTTTGGCTCAGGTCATGATCCCAGCATCCTGGGATCAAGTCCCACATCTGGCTCCGTGCTCAGCAGGGAGCCTGCTTCTCCCTCTGCCTCTGCCTGCCACTCTGTCTGCCTGTGCTTGCTCTCTCGCTCTCTCTCTCTCTCTGACAAATAAATAAATAAAATCTTTGAAGAAGAGGATTGGGTAAATAAAAGGTGGTATATACATATAAGTAAATAAATGAGGAAAAGAGATGAGCCAGTTTAACATAGATAAACTTAAAAACAATTTTTAGTAAAAACACGAGTTGTTCAGTAGTGCAAAAACAGAATAAAATTTATGTAAATGTGCAAATAACATGAAAAAATATTATAATTTCTCTAGGCATACATATATGTGATTTATAAAGTTTATTTTTAAAGGAATAAAATAGGGGCATCTGGGTGGTACAGTTGGTTGGTGACAGACTCTTAGTTTTGGCTCAGGTCATGATCACAGGGCTGTGATCTCAGGGTTATGAGATCAAGCCCCTCAGGCTCCACACGGAATCTGCTTAAGATTCTCTCTCCCTCTGCCCCTCCCCCCCTGCACACGCACGTGCTCTTTCTCTTAGATAAAAAATAAATCTTTTAAGGGAAGGAATAAAATAATTTATACCAAACTTATGATATGGTTACATCCAAAGATAAGAGAAGTGGGTAGGTGGAAGCTAGTCATATATTATACAATAATTTTCTTTAAATTATTGTGTTTGTATATTACATAATTTTGGAAAAAACACTAAAAATAAGCTATTTTTAATTATGTTACAGATACTATTATAGAAACCTGTAGAAATTTCAAGGACTTCCAAAGTTAAATCTTAATAACCAGGTTGATGTAAATTACTTGAATTTTGAAAAAACATCAAGTAGGAAGCAGAAGGGGGTAAAAAACTTAAGTAAACATTTTTTTCCAATCTATCATAAGGAAGTGTTATTAAATTATATTTTAATCTATAGAAATGTTATTACAGATATAAAAGCAATCTGTGGTAACTAGAGGAGAAATACTGTATCCACTAGCACTCTGATAAACTGCTGGGGTTTCTGCTTTTTTATTTCTTATTCTTTGGAATAAGCATAAAGGAACTGATAAGATGGTTTAATTAAAAGAAGTAGAAAAAACAGTGTTCTGGGAGATAGCCTAATAATACTACCATTACTTCCATGCATACTCAGCTCTAGGTCTTATTGTCTGACTATCTGAAAGAAGACAGCATATTATAAAGCAAAACTCTTTCTTTCTCTGTGTTACTTTTATTCCTGAAATAGACATAAGAGAAGAATGGTAAATTTCCTTCTCTACCCTAATTGTTAAAAATTCTATTTGCAAGTTTCATATATTTATTCTAATAGAGACACCATATGTAATTAACTCATCAACTGAACCAACTATTTACAGTTTTAAAGCCAAAGCCTTATGCATAATTTTATTTCAAACAATTTGTGACTCATTCATTCGTGAAAAATAGAGGGATGACATTTATTTAACAGCTATCGTTGCCCAAGTAACCCAGCAGCTAGTCTGCTGTGGGCCATTTTTCTTCTTGGCCAGGACCCATTTTTCTTGGTTTGAATCTCATTGCAGTCTTTTCCCTGAGTAGAACAGCATTTACATATACTTTTATAGAATTCAGAGTTGGGTCACGTGGCATAGAAATGTCATTCTAGTTCAAGAACCATATCTTCACTCCAAAATTCCTAGCGATCAGGGTTCATGCACAGCTCAGTTTCTCTTAATATTGCACAGCAAAAACTTTATAATTTAGAAATGTCACAGCAAGTTGATACAACCCAACAATGATTATGTTCTACAAATTAATGATTACCTGATTATATAGTGTACACACACATGCATGCACACACAGACTATGCATTATAGTACTATACATTTGAATGTATATATTCATTTAAATTTTAATTTATTTGCTCACTGAGTAACCATACTCTATACTCCACACTGCATACATACACACACATACACATACACACTTGCACATTCATGTGGTCTCAGGTGAACCCATGATTGGAGTAAAGCAAATCCTGACAAAATGAACACAGCTGATAGAATTAAGAGGAAAATAAGTTAACTTTATGCCTAATTGAGACTTAAAAAAAATTGAAGACTTCCCAAATGCACAGGCTCTACATCTACAATGCCCAAATCATTCTTCCCTAAATTAAGTCCATATGACAAATGTCTAACCTCTTATCTTATTCTTTATACAGAATTATTAATGTGGGATTGTATTAGAAAAACAGTGGTCTCCTCTAATGTTCTTTTGGCTTTAAAGGAATCAGAAATAAGGGAAGAAGTTGCACATCCAACCAGGTGTCTAAAATAATTAGAAGTCAGGTGCCTGGGTAGCTCAGTTGGTTAAGCAGCTGACTCCTGATTTCTGCTAGGGTCATGATCTCAGGGTCCTGAAACTAAGCCACAAGTCAGACTCAGCATTCAGTGCAGTCTGCTGGAGATTCTTTCCACTCCCTCTCCATCGCCCTCTGCTCCTCCCCTCACCACGCTCCTGTGTGCATTGTGTACTATGTCTCTCTCTAAAATAAGTAAGTAAATTAAGCCTTTTATAAAATTACAGTTCCACAGATGCATGTCAATTTGTGCATTATTTATGTGTGAACATGTAATGTCCTAAAAATGTTCAAATTCAAACTGTATTATAACCATCCTTAAAATTTTTACCTCATTAAATGTTTTCATCTTGATATGATTCACTTTCCCAGAAAGACAAAACAAAACAAAACACGGGTAAGAAGAAATGGCAAAAGCCACTTGAATTTAGTTTTCTTTAATATTGTCTTTTGGACCCACATTTATAAAACACTGTTTCAACCAAAATATTATCATTTAGTATTGGGGTTGAGATTTTGTTTATATATAATAATAAAGCTGCCTTTCCAGACTCTGGCCAAATTGGTCACATAACTCAGAATGCAGCTGAGTTGGACACTGAGCCTTAGGCAGCACTTGGGACAGAATTTTAGAAACTCATGATGTAAAAAGGACTGGAAAAAATTCAAGTTACTTATTAAGAAAGAAACAACTAAATATTAATTATTAAAGCTTCATTTTCTTCATTCTTTCTTTTTGAAAGTGAGATTAAGAATTGAGTTGCTGGGTGCCTGGGTGGCTCAGTGGGTTAAAGCCTCTGCCTTAGGCTCAGGTCATGATCCCAGGGTCCTGGAATAAAGCCCCACGTCAGGCTCTCTGCTCAGCAGGGAGCCTGCTTCCCCCTCTCTCTCTGCCTGCCTCTCTGCCCACTTGTAATCTCTGTCTGTCAAATAAATAAATAAAATCTTAAAAAAAGAAAAAAGAGTTGAGTTGCTAATAAAATCATAATGATTAGCTTGTCCAAATTTAATATACACATTTTCTTGTGGCCTTTGACTTGGAGAGGTGACTTAACACTCACAAGGGCAGACTTTTTTTCTTTCACTGAGGTGTAACATATCCTTAAAGATTATATATACACACGCACCTATCCATCTATGTGTATATATACAAACACACACACACACATATATATGATATACTTGGAATATACACATATATATATTCCAAGATAAAATTCTTATTTTTATATGAATGCATATAAAAACTTGTTTTTGTTGATATTTTTAGAGCTGCCCTCATAGTCCATGGCAAGAGAAAGAAAGAGAACTTTTTAAAATGTCTATTTCTTCTTACTTTCACTAAGGCTTTTAACATACTTCCAGAGAATTTTATAGATGATTTGATGCTGATGAGAATTTTATCTTATATTTAGTTCAATAAGTTATTATCCCCCCAAATAAGCCTTTTTCTTTAATTTGCAAATAACAGTATAATATCTTACTATCAATTTGCAGCAATCCCTTCTGGGAAATTCCAGAGGAGAGTGACTTCCCCTCCTTGTAAATATAAAATTTGTTTTGACAACCCCTAAACATGTGTATTCCATAACCTGGTTATTTGATCATCTGAAGTCTTCTTCTCCAAAGAAAACATTTCCCAATGGTGCATTAAATTTCCTTGTATACTGAGCAAAACCAGGCCTCAGCATATCCAGAAGCATCTTTTCAAGGATCTGGAGTTTTCATCAGTGATTTTTGTCTATGAAAAGGATTGCCTGTGGACTAGTGTATTATTTATTTGAATGTACTGGAATAAGTATATATATGATAACAGGAATTTTCCAATCAACCCCTTTTCAGTGGCAACTCCTTAATATTTAGAAGTACAGTTTCTACAACCAGTTTCTCAGGTGGCACCGAATTACCTTAGGTAGTAAATCTAAGGTAGCAAGGAATTAGCAAAGAATTTATGCAAAGATCTTCTAGATGACCTGATTTCATGACTAACATTATAGCTTACAATACGCTTAATTTCTTCATCTGTAAAAGAAAATAATAACACAGTCGCTATGAAGTTTTCATTAGGTCACTAGGCAGAGCTGAGTTTTCTGGATGGCAGTGAAACGAGGTCCTGGGCAACTGGATGGGCATCTACCTACCAGCCCCAAAGCAGCTGCTCCTCCAATTTGTTCTTCAACCAAACCATGACGTTCTCTCCTTAAGGTAATCAAAATTCAGAACATTAAGTACGTGAACCCAAAGGTTATACTCCATGTCTTCTTTTTTTTTTTTTTTTTTCAAAAATCCTGCAGCTTGTAATGATTTGTTACATGTGTCACCTCCTATTAGCTATCATGGGAAGTCCTTCATGACTGTGATTCTATCTTATCTCTAATAATATTCGATAACACTGATTGTCTTGCTCTCTCACAAATGTTATACCTCCAATAATCAGGGAATCAAAAAAGGGCTTGATTCCCTCCTCCTCTACCACTAACACCAGGAGCAACAACAAAAATATAAAATAAAAAACCTTTTCCTTTATATAACAGTGACTCAAATCTATATAATCTTTAGATTTTTGTTTATATTTAGAATCTATAGAATCTTAGATTCTTTTTTTTTCTTCTCCTAATTCTGTTCATTATTAGCCTTGTAATTTTGTCTACAAAATATATTTTGAATCTTGCTGCTTTTCTCCGTTGCCATTAGGCACTAAGACATAGAGATTCATCCCCCTCCCTCCCTTGGATCAATGCAAGACACTTGGTGTCCTTGCTTCTATCAGTGTTTTCTAAGTATTGTTCATATACATGAAGGGGCATCATTCTTCTAATAGACATGATATGTTTTTATTTATTAAAACACTTAAGTTGGAAAAGCTATCATATTCAAACAAAATATGAATAATACAATAATACAAACTTTCTGACAGGTAGAAATAAGATGTCTTAATAGATACCTTTTTCTTATTTACAAAAAAAGCGTTATACGAGTCATTGGCATCCCTATTTCCTCCCACAATTTATTCTCCACACAGCAAGATGGAATAATCTTTTTTAAACAGGTGTAAGATTATGTTAATCCTCTTTTTTAAAACCCTGCTATGATTCTCATTATATTCTGAATAAATTTCTAATTCCCCACCGTCACTCCTCAGACCTTAAAGAACTTGACCCTGGCCTATTTGCACAAGCTCCTCTTAAACCTATCCCCCAAATGTTCATCATACTTCAGTCAGCCTGGCTTCCCTTCATTTCCCCTAGAACATGATATACTTTTCCTCCTCAAGTTTTAGGTACTTACTGCTTCTTCTTCCCAGAAAATTATTTTCTCTTATCTTCACATGGCTGGCTCTATTTAATTCTTTTCATCTTAGTTCAAATATCACCTCTTTAGAGAGGCTAGAAGTGTATTCTTATCTAAAGGTGTATTCTTTCCTTTCCTAGTTAGTCTGTCTTATCACACTGCTTGTTTATTTCATAGACTTTGTCGTAAGCCACAAACATGTTTTTATTTAGTTGTCATCTTTCACTCTTTGGCCTTTCTCCAATAAAATATTAACTCATATAATTAAGCATGTCCCACAATTATCTCCAAAACCAGAAATGGCACTTAACACTTAGCAGGTACTCTCTATATTTAACAAAATATATTCTAATTCCATTGGTTTTTTTGGACCACCTCTATGAACTGAATTACATCCCTCCAAATTCCTATGTTGAAGCTCTATTCCCCAAACTTGAATCTCTAGATGATTAATGTTAAATGATGTCATAAGGGCACGGCTCTTATATTACAGGACTGATGGCCTTATAAGAAAAGAAAGGTCTCCTTCTATCTCTCTCCTGCTCACACACACACAGAGGACAGATTATGTGAGGACAATGTGGCTACCTGCAAGCCAGGAAAAGAGCCTTCAACAGAAAAAGGAACTTCCTAGAACCTTGATCTTGGGCTTTCCAGCCTTTAGGATTATTTGAAAATAAGTTTTTGTTTAAGCCACCTAGTCTGTGGTATTTTGTAATGGCAGACAGACAGACCAAGATGGTTACCAGCGCCAAGCATAAATTTGTATGCCACTTGTGTATTAAAACATATTGTTACTGCCTAATTATTTTTTTCCATTGTATCACAGGTGTCTCACAAAACCATAATATGACATGAAAAAACAAAATGTGGTTTAAGATCATATTTTTATTCTATTTTGACTTTAAAAACATTAAATTCTTGAGAACTACAGCAGAAATATAGTAGAATGATAGAAAAGAAAGAGGATGAACTGATGGATCATGAGCAGCAAAATTTAAATAGCTCTTCTCGGGACGCCTGGGTGGCTCAGTTAGTTGGGCGGCTGCCTTCGGCTCGGGTCATGATCCCAGCGTCCTGGGATCGAGTCCCACATCAGGCTCCTTACTCGGCAGGGAGCCTGCTTCTCCCTCTGCCTCTGCCTGACACACTGTCTGCCTATGCTCGCTCTCTCACTCTCTCTCTCTGACAAATAAATAAAATCTTTAAAAATAAATAAATAAATAAATAAATAGTTCTTCTCTCGTCATTCTCACTTGTTAAAATGCTTTATATTTTGAGGATCCAACTCAAGTCCTTTCTCCTTCTATCCTTCCAAGCACAATTCATCACCCCTCTTACACTCCCTAGACCCACTGAATATATTTTTATGTGGTACTGATTTAATTCTGCCTTATTATTAATGTTATTCGTTAACACCTGATCTCTCCCACTAAATTGTAATCTACTTGCAGTCAGGGCTTTGTTGTGTTCAGAAATAGTACTCATCGAATTTTTTAAAGTGAATGAGTAAATAAGAAAAATGAATAAATAATTAAATAAATAGGGAATAAGAAAGAAACACTGATAGAAAATGTAAGGCAAGTCCTCTCAATTGTTGGAAGATATATTCCTAAAAATACCTTATTAGCAAGCCTGAGATTGGCAAATTTGAGATCTCAGAAAATAAGTAACTAAAAAAACATACATATACACATTTGTATATTATATAAAATTAAATTTACAGTGATATTCTCACTTTGACCTCCTGTCTCCTTCTTAAGATCACTCTTAACTACACTGGGCCTACTCAGGGAATCCAGAATAATATACCCATCTCAAGATCTTTAACTTAATCACATCTGTAAAGTTCCGTTTGCCACTTTAGAAAAAATATTCACAGATTCTGAGGATTGGGATGTAGACATCCTCCAGGAGCCACCAGTCTATCTACCATGTAGGCTGTTATATAGTGTTATACCATGTAGCAGAGTTTGTGACCATGACTTTTTGGAACTGGCTATCTATCAAAAACTCATGAGGAAATCAATTTCTTATGATCTAGACAGAGTGAGGGCTAAAGAGCTTTCCATGTTCTCTATAAAAGACTGAACCAAAAATACATAAAAGATAAAATTTAGGGGTGCCTGGGTGGCTCAGTGGGTTAAAGCCTCTGCCTTCGGCTCAGGTCATGGTCCCAGGGTCCTGGGATGGAGCCCCGCATTGGGCTCGCTGCTCAGCGGGGAGCCTGCTTCCTCCTTTCTCTCTACCTGCCTCTCTACCTCCTTGAGATCTCTGTCAAATAAATAAATAAAATCTTAAAAAAAAGATAAAATTTAAATTAGCAGGCAAGTAATAAATGAATCAAGTTAAAATGAACATTGATTAGAGACACCTAAGAAAATCCAGAAATCCTAGGACCTTTAAAATAACAGCACAGCTGCTTAGTTAACACTTATTCAGTATTTTCTGTATATGTATATATATACATATTCTTTATAGATATATGTATATATATACATATTCTTTATAGATATACATTTATATGTATGTGTACATATGTATAGAGAGAGAGAGAGAAAAACTTATTATAGAAATCTGCTGTCCACAAGCTGAAGAAATGTCATTGGTATAATTCAGTCCAAGTCTAAAGGCCTGAGTAAGAATCCAAGGGCCCAGAATTAGAGGGCTGATGGCATAAACAACAGTCTGAGTCTAAAGGTCCCAGAGTCAGGAGCAGTGATGACCCAGGACAAAAAAAATCTATGTCTCAGCCTAAGTAGAGAGGGCCAATTTGCCTTTCCTCCACCTTTCTGTTTTATTCAAGCCCTCAGCAGACTGGAGGATTCTCATCCACATTAGCCTACCAATTCAAATGCTACCAGTGACACCCTAACAGACACATCCAGAAATAAGGTTTTACCAGTTATCTGAGCATCCCTCAGCCCAGTGAAGTTGACACATAAAATTAACCCTTGCAAAGTGTATGTTGTAAATCCTTAGAGAAAACATTAAAACAATGCGAAGATAATTAAACAAAATAGTAATCAATGTGTTAAAAATGTCACTAGATATAATGAAAAGAAATACTAAAAATATTTGAATAATTGAAAGAAGGAAGGAAGGAAGGGAAGGAAGGAAGAAAGGAAGGAAGAAAGAAGGAAAGAAAGAAAGAAATGGACTACAACAGGGAAGCAGGACAAACAAACAAACAAAAACAATGGGAGAAACTGAAAATATAATAAGTTGGTAGACACAAATTCAACCACATTGTAATTACATTTAATAAAAATGGTAAGGACAATTAAAATTCAGAAACTGTCAAATTGAATAAAAAGAAACCAAGATCCAAGAATACTGTGTCTCCAAGAAAACCAATTTAAATATAATGACATATATATGTCATTATATATGTGTAAATGCAAATTTACACATGGGTAAAAGCAAATGGGTAAAAGCAAAAGGATGGCAATAAATTTAGTGAATAAACATAAATCAAAACAAAACTAGAATAGCTATATTCATATCAGAAAGAGTAGATTTCAGATCAGAGGAAATTACTGAGAAAAGGCAAATATATGATTACAAGAGGTCAAATTACCAAGAAGAAATAAAAAATTTTAATGTATATGTACCTGTCAATAAAGCTTCCAAATTCAGGAAGCAAAAGTCTAATAAAACTAAAAAGAGAAATAGTTACACTCAAAGACTTCAGTACTTCTCTCTTGATCACAGATAGAACAAATGGGTGGAAAATAAACAAAAATACAGAAAATCCTATCAACCAGCTTGATCTAAGAGGTATTTATTATCACTATCAAACAATAGCAGAATAGATATTTTTCTCAAGTATACACAGAACATTCACAAACATAGACCATATTCCTAGGCACAAAACAAACCTTTACATATTTAAAAGGACAGAAATCATACAAAGTATTCTCAGGCCATACAGAATTAAACTGAAAATTAGCAATAGAAAGGTAACTAGAAAATCCCCAAATATTTGGCAATTAAACTACATACACCTAAATAATTCATGGAACAAAGAGAAAGACTCAAAAGGATTTTAAAAATATCCTTAAATGAGCGGGTTTAAAATAAAATGTCAAAATTTGTGAAGCTAAAGCAGTGCTTGGGGGAAATTTGCAGCATTAAAATATCTTTATTGGTTAAAAAAAAAATCCCTGCGATAGTTTAAAATATGTTGTCAAATTCTTTGATTCTCCTCCCTTTCAAGAGGTGATGCTCCTCATTTGAGGACAGACTGAATGCCACTTGGTTTCATGATCTATTACAAGGCCACAGTAATTAAGACAGGGTGGTGTCTTTGTCATGATAGACAATCAGACTAAAGGTCCAAAACAGAAAGCCTGGAATTAGACCCACAGATGTATACAAATAACAATTGTGACAAAGACACAAAGACAATTAGGTAGGAAAAAGATAGCCTTTTTAACAAGTAGTGTTGGCATAGTTGGACTTTCATCCATCACAAAAATCAACAATAAAACTTGACGCATACCTCACTTCTTATACAAAAATTGGCTAAATATAAATCACACCTAAATGTAAAATGTAGAACTATAAAACTTATTGAAGAAAGCATTGGGGAACATCTTTGTGACCTTAGATTAGGATGGATAGATAGGTAGATAGATAGATAATATAGATATATAGATATATTTGATACAGCAAAAAAATGCACAATGTATAAAAGAAAAACTGATAATTAAATTTCACCAAAATCAGAAAATTTGTTCTCTGGAAAGAATGCAAAAAGAAGCCCCATGTCTAACAAAACACTAGCATCTAGAATATTTAAAATACTTTTGAGGCGCCTGGGTGGCTCAGTCAGTTAAGCGTCTGCCTTAGGCTCAGGTCATGATCCCAAGGTCCTGGGATCCAGCCCCACATCAGGCTCCGTGGTCACCAGACAGCCTGCTTCTCCCTCTTCTTCAGCTGCTCTCTCTGACAAATAAATAAATAAAATTTTTAAAGTACTTTCAAACTCAACACTATGGTGAAAAATAATACTGTTTTAAAAATGGGCAAAAGATTTGAATAAACACTTCACTAAAAAAGATATATGAATAGCAAATAAGTCTATGAAAAGATGCTCAACATCACTATTCAGAAAATATAAAATAAAATCACAGTAAGATATCATTAAAGGCTCATTAAAATGGCTGAAATTTAAAGAAAATAAAATGAAACTAACAAGCGCTAGTGAGGATATGTAGCAACTGGAACTCTCATAGTTGCTGGTGGGAATGCAAATAGAACAGCAATTCTACTCTTAGGTATTCATCCAAGATAAACTAATTTTAGTTCATACAGAAACCTATATATGACAGTTTCAAGTAGCTTCATTCATAATCTCCAAAAACTTGAAGTAACCCATATATTCTTCAACAAATACATGAATGATGGAATACTCAGTAATAGTAAGGAAAAATGAAGCACACAACAATATGGATAAATTTGCTAAGTAAAAGAAGCCAGACCCAAAGGTTACATAAGATACGATTCTATTTTAGAAGATTTTTTTAATAATTGTGGGAGGTCTTTTTTTTTAAGATTTTATTTATTTATTTCAGAGAGAGAGAGAGGGCATGAGTGGGGGGCAGGGAGCTGCAAAGGGAAAAGCAGACTCTCCGCTGAGCAGGGAGCCCAATGCAGAGCCCAGTCCCAGGACCCTGGAATCATGACCTAAGCTGAAAGCAGATGCTTAACCAGCTGAGCCACCCAAGTGCCCCCATTTTTGAAGACTTTCTAGAGAGTGAAGACTATCAGTACAGAAGAGAGATCAGCAATTTCTAGGGTTATGAGGTAGGAAGAGAGGTTGTCTACACAGGAGTACCCCAGGGGAACTTTGGTTTGGTGGAACTGTAGTGGTGGACATTTGACACTATGAATTTTTCAAAATCCATAGAAAAATGTGTTTAAAATCAGCCTTCCTTTCCTTTTTAGCAAAATGTTTTATTTTCAAAGAGCAGTTACCATTGAAGAGTAAACAATCTAAGCAGATGCACACACACGCGAGCGCGCGCGCACACACACACGTACACACACAGTTGTTCCTCATTATTCATGGATTCCATATCTGTGAATTTGCCTGCTAGCTAAAATTCATGTGTAACCTCAAAATCTGTACTTGGGATCCTTCATAGTCATTTGTGGGCAGGGGCATATGCATAGCTGTGAAAAATTTGAGTCACCTGACATGTATGTTCCCAGCTCAGATGAAACAAGGTAACACTTTGCCTTCTGATTTCAATTCTCATACTCTGAGTGTTCTTTTCAGGAGTATATCTAGTGCCACATTTTTCACTTTTTTGTGCTTTTCTTTGGTGATTTCAGTGTGTACAATGACCCCCAAGAACGGTGCTTCTGTGTTGCCTCTGCTTCTAAGCATGAGAAGGCTATGATGTACCTTAGGGTGAGATAAGCTTTACTGAGGCATGAGTTATAGATAAGTTGGCCATGAGTTCAATGCTAATGAATAATGTCTATTATATAAAGTATGTTCAAACAGAAACACATATAAAACAAGATTATGTACTGATCATTTAATGAAATGCTGTGATCAGAGGCTCTGAAGACATCCCCTAGGAGAAAGAGTTCAATATTCACTACCTCAGTGTTCATAGTGACATAGAATAAAACTACTGTGACTAATAAGAGTCAAGTATACTATATAGATTGATACAAATATATAATTATACATATATTACATAACTATATATTTGAAAGGGTTTTATATTTAATTCTAAATATTAAAAAAATTCATAAGCAACCATTTTTTAAACTCCTAGACTAGTTTCCATACTTGTATAATCTTGTACAACTTGTACAATGCTGGAATCATTTTTGCAATCATATCCCTTCTGGAGCTTATTCTCAGTTCAAAGACTTTATATAATAAAGTTTGGCATCACCAGTCCCTTTTCTGTGGTCCTCCTCAATTTTTAAGTCATTCAGTGATTTTCAGTGGAAAGGGTACAGCTTAATTCCCTGCTAACGTGATTGCAGTGGACATTTTGTTCAATTTACATTTTCTCAGAACCCTGAATCTAATCTCCCCCCATCAGCCAACAGAAAGAATGAGTGATATGAGAGAAAAAGATGCCTATCTCCTTCTGTCTAGTCTCTGCTTTTAACTTTTCAATTTCAATCAACAAACAAAACCATATAATGTTCCTACCTAAATTTTAAGATCATGGCTATCATCATTTATTCTTTAATTATAAAAGAATTATTTATCACTCTTTTTGAAAAACATAGAGAACATAATCTTATAAATGAAACCTCTAGAATGTAACAGTGCTCTACGGGGGTTATTTGAAACATGCTCCACTACTCTTAAAAGCTGATGTTGCATTTAGCACCAATAAACACAGGCTTCTTTAGTTAAAGAGTCAAACACCTCTCTGATGGAAATTTCAACAACCTTTAAAGCTACTAGGTTGTTTTGTGTGTGTGTGTGTGTGTGTGTGTGTGTGTGTGTTTTATATAGGATATTTAAAGTGTTCTCAGAAAATCAGTTATAATTAAATTGAAATACTGTTTGAAGACTTGGCAAAGAGGAGACATCAAAACCGAAGTCCTCCCAGTGAGATGAAACATTCATACTTCTCATTAGTTGCTTTTTCTTCCCTTCCTTCTTTCTTCTTTTCTTTCCTTTCTTTTCTTTCTCCCCTTCTTTCTTATTTTATTCACTTATTGAATGTTCATTAAGCCCTTTGCAAGCTTATGTTCCATCCAGTTCAGTCTTTCTGACTTTACCTTTTATAAGAATATTTGTCAGGACTAGCTCTCAGCCAAAATCAGAAGTTTGTCTTCTCTCCCTCTCCCTTTATGACATCTACAACAGGTATCTCCTGTACTAGACTCAAAGAATCACTTCTCTCATGGCAGCCAAGTAGGGCACTTAAAAACTGTCCAAGCTTGAAGGAGAAAAATCAGGCTGTACATGCTTTTATTTTTCCTCTGCGGTGGTAATAGTACCTTTACGCACTCTAAATAATAGAGATTTATTGTATTTTTATTATATTTTTAAACTCACTTGTAATTTCTCTAAGGCCTAGTGATTGGGAACATTGAACTTTTAGAGATATTAAAAGAATAGAGAAAGAAATCTCAAGAAAAAGATAAGGAACTTCTTTGGAAATATCACTGGAGTGTTGTATAGTTCTTGCTTATAAATCAGAAAAGATTTATGAAATTCCATGGAGATAGAATTGTTTCTGGCTAAGGGCTTTATATAAGGGATTTACACATTTTCTACTTTTTTATTGAGAGTAATGGAATACATATCCCGCAAAGAATGAACATATGGGACTGAAACACTTTTATGTGCATGTCTGGGCGGCACTGGAAATCTTTCAGAATATGAATAGGAACTAGTGAAAAATGTCAAATATTTAATCTATTGTAAAAATGGATCTTTGGGCTACTTAACATGCATTGGGGAAAACAGCAAGATTTGGCTTAGGACCTAGACTGTGGAAGGAAATGCCCTCTGTCCAATTTACATTTCCTGTTAAGAAATACGAGGGCATGCAACTTCAAAGGCCTTCTTTAGGGCATTACCTAAAAAAGCCCACTTCCAGCCACACTATTACTATAGATATCAAAAACATGTATATAAGTATTTTAGGGGAGAAAAGGAAACCAAAGAGCTCCCTTCATTTTGAATAATGATTTATTAATGCAATTAATTCAACAGATTTTGACTAAAGAACTACTGAAGGAGGCAGAGTAATAGACAGCCGGAGTAAGTGGTAAAGAATCAATGGTCCCTGTCACCCACCAAAGAGTTCATGGTCTACTTAGGGCAAGATATATTAAAGATAACTGCATAAATAAATGAATAAATGGTAAAATGTATGCTATGTTATTAAATTCATTCAAACATCAATGCACACATACACACATACACACTCACACACATATTTTGGCTCCAACTAGACTTCAGAACTCAAGTAATTTGGCCTAACTCCATGTCCACCAATACGATCTGCTTTTGTACATCAATACATTTCAGCCGTGTATGATAGTTCATGTGATCAGAACATGCCATATTTCGAAGCTTGTTATAATAATGTCATTCTGCCTTTTCCCCAAAATAGTGTCCATACTATTATGCCAAATAACACTGTCAATTTGATTTAGTAGCAAGTGGCAGCATTCTTCACAGGTTATTGAACCAAGAATCTGAAGATTTGATTCCTGGGCTCAATCATTTATTCTTGATGTGATACTGACAAAATCACCTAATTTTCTGTGGCCTCCTCATCTGTCCAGTAGAAAAACAATATTTGCCCTGCTAACCAAAACTGAAACTGGACATAGTCAAAAAATGTTTATTAACCAATAACAAGGTAAATTAGCATATATCCTTAATTTTCACATTAACATGTGAAAATTTCTTTTATGAATTTTGTTAGCATATGAAGGATCCGCTTATGTCAATATTGGGTTAAGCAAAATTAGATAAATAAATCTGAGTGGATAAAGAGATCTCAAAATTTCACATTAAATATGCCCAAATAAATGTTAAGGTCTCCTTTAAAATGAAGAAGCAAAGATAATATGTAACAGAAGTGACTTTTAAACTATAGTGCTCAACTTGTGGCCTTTTATTAGAGATATATTAATTAGCACTATGAAATCATTATAATTCTTCCTATGTCTTCCCTCATGTCAAAATTCTTTTAAAAGAAAATAGAGGGCAAGATGGCGGTGCAGATTTCGAAGAAGAGGAAGTTTGTCGCTGATGGCATCTTCAAAGCTGAACTGAACGAGTTCCGCACTCGGGAGCTGGCTGAAGATGGCTATTCCGGGGTTGAGGTCCGCGTTACACCAACCAGGACAGAAATCATTATCTTGGCCACCAGGACACAGAATGTTCTTGGCGAGAAGGGCCGGCGGATCTGAGAATTAACTGCTGTGGTTCAGAAGAGGTTTGGTTTCCCCCGAGGGCAGTGTAGAGCTTTATGCTGAAAAGGTGACTACAAGAGGTCTGTGTGCTATTGCCCAGGCAGAGTCTCTGCGTTACAAACTCCTAGGCCTCCTAGGAGGCCTTGCTGTGCGGTGGTTCATCATGGAGAGTGGGGCCAAAGGCTGTGAGGTCGTGGTATCTGGTAAACTCTGAGAACAGAGGGCTAAATCCATGAAGTTTGTGGATGGCCTGATGATTCACAGTGGGGACCCCGTTAACTATTGCGTTGACACTGCTGCGCGCCATGTGCTGCTCAGACAGCATGTGCTGGGCATCAAAATGAAGATCATGCTTCCCTGGGACCCAAGTGGTAAGACTGGCCCTACGAAGCCCCTGCCAGATCATGCGAGCATTGTGGAACCCAAAGATGAGATACTGCCCACCACCCCCATCTCGGAACAGAAGGGTGGGAAGCCAGAGCCGCCTGCTATGCCACAGCCAGTACCCACAGCATAACAGGGTCTCTCCAGCAGCTGGATCTGGAGACTGGATTTCAATCCGTAAAGACCTTTAATGAAACCTTTGAGAAAGATGAAAAAAAAAAAAAGAAAAGAAAATAGAGATTCAATTCTATGTTTTAAGGAAATATGGTTTTATTTTTATGCCAAAACTTTTCAGAGCTTATTAATAATCTATAAAGGAAATGCTGAGCCACAAAGCATTTTCACAGAAAGCATCAACCAAGAGGCAAAGGAAATAAAAAGCCACCTGAAAAACCACAACTTTTAATGGCACTTCTTTAATAATGAAAAAGCATTCAATTCTCTGCTCAATAATCCTATTAGAGCCACCACTTTGAAAATTTATACCAAAATAATCAGTTTAAAGTAAATGATTTTTCTCAGAAAGCACTTCTGGTCTGAAATCTTATTTCTCCAGTTTTTATCTAGTATGATTTTAAGGGCCAATCCTAATGCTTGATAATAGAATACTGACTGATCTTTAATTAAATATCAGCTAGTCACTACTGCAACTGTGAGCAGTTCTAATAAAATGCAATTTTTTATTCTCTTTCTCATCTTTGCCAAGAACATTGTTCCCACACAGAAATAGTAAATAATGGATTATCATACCAATTGTCCCTCAAGATTAGTGTGTGAATTACGGAAATAAAAACCTATCAATATGCCTTTTTTAAGTATTTTTCTGAAATTGAACCTGATGGCATGACTTTTTAGCTATATAAAATAGATTAATTCTTAACTATTTTTTGCTCCATTGTCTACAGACTAGGTTGTGTTTTACTAGGATTATTGCAGGGCCTGACCAGGGAATATAATAGGACAGTAATTCTAGTAAGCTAAGGAGAAACCGGGTTTGCTGCAACAACTAAATAATCAGGCAGGGAAAAACACCACGTGCTAGCTGGGCTGGTTTTCGTCAGGATGCTTAGAAGAGAACAGGAATAGCAGAAGGAAAATCAGAGTACACAGGGCATATGCAGAGAGCAAAATTGGTTATGCTTTTCATTGATTTCTGTGAACTCCACTTAAGAGATGCACAGAGTCAATTTGCACAGGTGTGAGCAGGACACAATCCCTTCTAAATCTGCTTTCCTGACATGGATTTAGGGGGAGAACAAAGAGCAACAAGTAAAATTACGAGAAACATCAAATATTTATTTATTTAGGCTGCTGACTTTCCCACTGATCTTCTTAACTGCTGCCTTTTCTTTCTCCTTCACATCACTTTCCTCTTCAAAACCTTGAAGACTCCTGGTTCATCAAGTCCAAGATGCTTGACTTGCAGACTCTCCACAACCTTACTTCTACCTATTGCTCTCATCTTAGCTCTCATTACCTCATGCTTCCTAAATGGGTGATATTTAATTTTACCTCTAAAACATCCACAAACTAGACCTAAAACTTTAGGTTGCAGTACTCACTTCTCCTAATTTATTTGTTTCCCCATCTCTATACCTTTATTCCTACTCTATTTTTCTACCTGGAAAATCTTCCTCACCAACTTCCATCAGTGCTCATAAAGGCTCTGTCAAATACCACTCCCTTCCAGGAAGCCTCCTGAAATTTCTTATCTCAGTCTTAATTTACTTCTTCTTACTCCTTGCATCCATAGTACTACATTATTCCTTTTATTCTAAAATAGATAGCTTTCTGCACTTCCCTACAGTTACTTATATGCCTTACAACCAGAGTAGTACAAGCTACTAGAGAGCAGAAATCAAATGTACACACTTCAGTTCACCATGGGCAATTAAGCAAGTGCTGTCTTCTTTTGGTAAGTTCTCATGTCTGTTCCATTAATCAAATCCTGTTCAAAGTTACTGCCTCTGAAAAATATAGCCAATGGACAATTAAAGGAAATATTAAGAACAAAAATGTATGATAAATTTTGGGATGAGCATTACACAGTCTGGCATTAACTGCTTAAAACTTTTATTAAAAAGAGGAAGAAATACCAGTATGCATTATTACTGCTTTTTAAAATGTTGCTTGACATCGATTATTTGAGGATATTCTTTTATGGTAACTACCAGATAAAGGAGTGCTTACCTAGCGTAATGGATGAAAAGAGAAATAAAAGGAGGGAGAGAGAGAAAAAAAACATAGAAGAGAAACAGAGATTATATATAGTCACTGTTGACAGAATGACTTACTTGTACTTGCTTCAAGCACAGGTAATAACCTTTCATTTTTCATTGGCTAGAAAATATGTCAACTGGAATTTTCCTTTTCTTATCCTCTTTATATATATATAATCTCAAAACTTTATAGCCACACTGAAATATCCTATATTTCGTTTTAAAGGCTAATCCTTAAACTATGGTGCTCAACTTGTGGCCTTTATTAGAGATATTTTAATTAGCATTGTGAAGTCATTATAATTCTTCTCATGTCTTTCTTCATGTCAAAGTTCTTTTAAAAGAAAATAGAGTTTCAAGTCTATCATCCAAGGAAATACGGTTTTATTTTTATGCCAACTGTGTGATCAGCATATTGGACAAAATACACAGAACTTGATTCATTAAGACTTCTCTTAAGACTATAGAAAATTTTAATTAATTGGAAATGAAAGTGTCAAAGCACATTACATTTTCATTTTTACTTGTATCAGGAACATTCATTTCTAAATTTTCAAATATTTCTTTTTTAAAATGGCCAAATCTTAATATTCATTTGTTAAGTATTCTAAATCAACAGAAGTGATAACAATTAACAGCTCTATCTTCCTTCACACTAATCATGCTCCTAAAAGCCATCACCTTTTAATATTTCTGTGTTAAGTTGCTCTATAGGTTACCTTCATACTGCTAAGTAATATGCTTACATAGTAATTTCTTGACTTATCACCCTTAGATAATTTCTATTGATTTTACAGTCATGATAGATGAGGATTTATTTCACAAGATTCTCACCACTCTCCCTCAATTTTTCTAGTTAGATTGTTATTTTTACTACCTATGCCTTCATAACATATATTATACTTAAATTTTAATTTTTTATTCCATTAACCATGGACTGTATCCTTGGACTGCTTACTTCGTAAGATAACATCATCAAGTTTTCAAATCACAAGGGTAAGAAGATCAAGCCTCCTTTGTTTAATAAAGAGAAAGAAGGAGACTGTGTCCCAACTCTCTCCTCTTTAGGATGTCACCTTGAAAACCTAATAAGCCTGTAGGAAGTCAGATCTTTTAGTCCTACAATGCAAGGTTGTGGGCTGCGTGATCCTTGAAACTGGGAACATACATGTCCAAGATTGAATGAGAAGTCTCTGACAAGTTGTTCAGGAGACAGTCACAAGGTTATTCCTTTTATCTCACTAGGAGATAAGAGATAAGAGAAGTTTTCATTATTCTCTGACTTTTCTGTACAAATCTGTGTGAAAGCCTGTAGACATTCCCACATTACCTTTATGTACACAGCAACCTCTAATGTTTACTCACTGATAAATGATTTCTTTCTTTCTCCTACATTGGTATGAGGGGCTGGGGGGGAGGGGTGTCTTGCATTGGCATAATTATTTTATCTTTCCAATAGTTAAAGACTTGTACTCTTCCTTCTTCCTCTTCCAGTACACTGTCAATATGACTTCACTTTTTTACATTGCCAAGACTAATAGAATTCATATTCTGTTTTTCAATCAGAATATCTCCCATACATTGTCTGGACGTTGATTAAAATTATAAGTCAAGGAGATTGGCAAGATGGCATCACTAGCAGACGGAAAAGACATCAGGTCCCAGGAGTTCAGCTAGATAGTTATCAAACCATTCCAAATACCTACAAACTCAACAGGAGACAGGAGAAAAAAAGAGCAACAATTCTAGAAACAGAAAATCAACTTCTTTCTGAAAGGTAGGACATGCGGAGAAGTGAATCTGAAAGGATGGGAAGAGAGACCGTGGGGGGAGGGGCCCCCTCCTGGCAAGCGGTGGAGCAGCACTTTTCAGAACTTTTAGAAGTCTGTTCCACTGAGGGACATCACTCCAGAGGCTAAGCAGGGTGGAGCCCTTGCAGGGACAGTGTAGTCTCAGGAGCCATGGGGTCACAGAAAGGCTGGGATTGTCCCAGTGTGGCAGAGCTCCCAGGTATCAGAGCAGAGAAGCCAACTACAGATACAGAGCTGAGAAGTGAGCTTTCATATCAGGGTTACCTTAAACAATGATCCAAAGCACAGTCGGGCCACTGATCTTCAAGCAGGGACTCCATAAGTGGCAGATCCAGAGAGATACCCTCCTTCCTCCTCCAGAAGGAGCGGCGCAGGAATGAACGGCTGGAATATGCTGTGTCTGGAGACTCCAAATGGGGCTATGTGCCAGAGATAGAAATGCTTGGTCACAGGTGGGGTGAGCTTGGAGGTGTGGCCAGAGACCAGGGAGACAGGAGTGATTGACTGCCTTTCTCTGAGGGTGCACTGAGGAGTGGGGCCCCAAGCTCTTGGCTCCTCTGGGCTGGAGATTGGGAGGCTGCCATTTTCACTCCATCCTCCAGAGCTCTATGGAAAGCATTCAGGGAACAAAAGCTACTGAGAGGGAACCCAGCAGATTACTTAGCCTGGCCCCTGGCAAGGGCGGTGCAATTCTGCCTCAGGCAAAGACATTCGATACTCACTGCAACAGGCCCCTCTCCCAAAAGATCAGCAAGAGCATCCAGGGAAGAACAAGCTCATGGATCAAGGAGAACAGCAGAACTCCAGATCTACGGGAAAGCAATGCAGAGAATTCATGGCTTTTTCCCCATGACCCTTTAGTTTTACAAAGTTAAGTTTTTTTAATTTTGTTTTTTTTATTATTCTATTTTTTTAACTTTTCCTCTTTCCTCTTTTGTTTATTAACTAGTTTACCTTAACAATACCTTTCTTTAAAAAAAATCTTTTTTTTTAATTTTTTTAAAAGATTTTATTTATTTTACAGAGATTACAAGTAGGCAGAGAGGCAGGCAGAGAGAGAGAGGAGGAAGCAGGCTCCCTGCTGAGCAGAGAGCCCGATGTAGGGCTCGATCCCAGGACCCTGGGATCATGACCTGAGCCGAAGGCAGAGGCTTTAACCCACTGAGCCACCCAGGCACCCCAAAAAATCTTTTTAAACTTTCATTGTTATAGTCATATTTTATTCCTTCATTGTATTTAACATTATTTTTTGTATACATATTGGTTTTCTTTTCGTTAAAATTTTGGAATACAATTTCTTCTAATATATCAAAATACACCCTAAATCTAGCATATGGCTTTCTTCTAGTCTCCAGCCTGAGCACATTCTCTCCTCTTTATTTTTCTTTTCCCAAATAACTTATATTATCAATTACTTTTTTAGAATTTTTTAAATTTTCATCTTTATAGTCATATTCTATCTCTTCATTGTGTTTACCACTATTATACTAAATACATATTTTATATATATATATTTTTTTCTTTCCTTAAAATTTTGGGAAGTAGTTTCTTCTAAGAGACCAGAATACACCCAAAATCAAGTGGGTGGCTCTCTTCTACTCATCAGACTAATATATATGTGTGTGTGTGAATTTTTTATTTTTATTTCTTTATTTTATTTTATTGATTGATTGATTGATTGATTGATTTTTATTTTTATTTCTTTATTTTTTTCCCTTTTCTTCTCCCCCCAGTTTTGGGTCATTTCTGATTTGGTTAACATATATTTTTCTGGGGGTATTTGCCACCCTTTTAGTATTTTATTCTCTCGTTCATATATTCTTATCTGGATAGAATAACAAGATGGAAAAACTCACCACAAAAAAAAAATAATAAAGAACAAGAGGCAGTACTGATGGCTAGGGACCTAATCAGTACGGACTTTGGTAATATGTCAGAACTAGAGTTCAAAATGCTGATTCTCAAGGTGCTAGCTGGGCTCAAAAAAGGCACGGAAGATATTAGGGAAAGCTTTTCTGGAGAAATAAAATCCCTTTCTGAAGAAATAAAAGAACTAAAATCTAACCAAGCTGAAATTTTAAAAAAGCTATTAATGAGGTACAATAAAAAATGGAGGCTCTTACTGCTAGGATAAAAGGGCAGAAGAGGGAATTAGTGATATAGAATACCAAATGACAGAGAATAAAGAAGCTGAGCAAGAGAGAGACAAACAACTACTGGACCATCATAAGACAAAACAATTTTAGAGTAATTGGGATTCCAGAAGAAGAAGTAAGAGAGAGAAGGGCAGAAGGTATATTGGAGAAATTATAGTAGAGAATTTCCCTAATATGGCAAAGGGAACAAGCATCAAAATCCAGGAGGCATGGAGAACCCAAAATCAATAACAATAGGTCCACAACCCATCATCTAATAGGAAAACTTACAAGTCTTAGTGACAAAGAGAAAATCCTGAAAGCAGCTCAGGACAAGAGGTTTGTAACATACAATGGTAGAAATATTAGATTAACATTTCTACAATGGTAGATCAATATTTCTACAATGGTTGAAATATTAGTTTAACAGCAGACTTATACAAAGAGACCAGCAAGCCAGAAAGAACTCGCATGATATATTCAAAGCACTAAATGAGAAAAATATGAGGCCAAGAATACTATATCCAGCTAGGCTATCATTGAAAATAGAAGGAGAGATAAAAAGCTTCCAGGACAAAATAATAATAATAATAATAATTTGCAAACACCAAACTGGCCCTACAGGAAATATTGAAAGGGGTCCTCTAAGCAAAGAGAGAACCTAAAAGTAGTAGATCAGAAAGGAACAGAGATAATATACAGTAACAGTCACAGGCAATACAATGGCACAAAATTCATATCTCTCAATAGTTACCCTGAATGTAAATGGGCTAAATGCCCCAATCAAAAGATACAGGGTATCAGAATGGATTTAAAAAAAGACCCATCAATATGCTGTCTACAAGAAACTCATTTTAGACCCAAAGACACCTCCAGATTTAAAGTGAGGGGGTAGAAAAAATGTACCATGCTAATGGACATCAAAAGAAAGCTGGGGTGGCAATCCTTATATCAGATAAATTAGATTTTAAGCCAAAGACTATAAGAGATGAAGAAGGACACTATATCATATTTAAAGGGTCTCTCCAACAAGAAGATCTAACAGTTTTAAATCTATGCCCCTAAATTTAAGATCTATGCCCCTAAAAGGGGAGCAGCCACCTATATAAACCAATTAATAACAAAATCAAAGAAACACATTAACAATAATACAATAATAGTAGGGGACTTTAACACACACACACATACCCCCCACTTAAATGGACAGATCACTCAATTAAAAGATCAACAAGGAAATAATGACCTTAAATGACACACTGGACCAGATGAACATCTCAGATATATTCAGAACATTCCATCCCAAAGCAACAGAATACACATTCTTCTACAGTGCTCATGGATCATTCTCCAGAATAGATCACAACCTGGGTGACAAATCAGGTCTCAACTGGTACCAAAAGATTGGGATCATTCGCTTCATATTTAAGGACCACAAGGCCCTGAAGCTAGAAATCAATACCCAGAAGAAAGTTGGAAAGAACCCAAATACATGGAGGCTAAAGAGCAACCTATTTAAGAATGAATGGGTCAATCAGGAAATTAAAGAAGAACTGAAAAAATTCATGGAAATAAATGAAATGAAAACACAACTGTCCAAAATCTTTGGGACACAGCAAAGGTGGTCCTGAGAGGAAAGTATAGAGCTATACAAGCCTTTGTCAATAAACAAGAAAGGTCTCAAGTAAACAACCAAACCCTACACCTAAAGGACCTGGAGAAACAATAGCAATGAAAGCCTAATCCCAGCAGGAGCAGAGAAATAATAAAGATCAGAGCAGAAATCAATGAAATAGAAACCAAAATAATAATAGAATAAATCAATGAAACTAGGAGCTGGTTCTTTGAAATAATTACTAAGATTGATAAACCCCTGGCCAGACTTATCAAAAAGAAAAGAGAAAGGACCCAAATTAATAAAATCATGAAGGAAAGAGGAGAGATCACAACCAATACCAAACCAAAGAAATACAATTATAAGAACATATTATGAGCAACTATATGCCAGCCAATTTGACAATCTGGAAGAAATGGATGTATCCCTAGAGACATATAAATGAACTAACTGAACCAGGAAGAAATAGAAAACCTGAACAGACCCATAACCTGCAATGACATTGAAGCAGTTATCAAAAATCTCCCAACAAACAAGAGCACAGGGTCAGACGGCTTCCCAGGGGAATTCTACCAAACATTTAAAGAAGAATTAATACCTATTCTCCTGAAAATGTTCCAAAAAATAGAAATGGAAGGAAACTTCCAAACTCATTTTATGAGGCCAGCATTACATTGATTCCAAAACCAGACAAAGACCCCCATCAAAAAGGAGAATTACAGACCAATATCCTTGATGAACATAGATGTGAAAATTCTCACCAAAATACTAGCCAACAGGATCCAACAGTACAGTAAAAGGATTATTCACCACGACCAAATGGAACTTATTCCAGGGCTGCAAGGTTGGTTCAACATCCTCCAAACAATCAATGTGATACAATACATTAATAAAAGAAAGAACAAGAACCAAATGATACTCTCAACAGATGCTGAAAAGCATTTAACAAAGTACAGCACCCTTTCTTTTTTTTTTTTTTAATTTATTTATTTGTCAGAGAGGGAGAGAGAGCAAGCACAGGCAGACAGAGTGGCAGGCAGAGGCAGAGGGAGAAGCAGGCTCCCTGCCGAGCAAGGAGCCCGATGTGGGACTCGATCCCAGGACGCTGGGATCATGACCTGAGCCAAAGACAGTTGCTTAACCAACTGAGCCACCCGGGCATCCCACAGCATCCTTTCTTGATCAAAACTCTTCACAGTGTAGGGATAGAGGATACCTACCTCAATATCATAAAAGCCTTTGAAAAACCCTTTGAAAAACCTTTGAAAAAAAATCTTTGAAAAACCCATAGTGAATATCATTCTCAATGGGGAAAAACTTTTCCCCTAAGGTCAGGAACACAGCAGGGATGTCCACAATCACCACTGCCATTCAACATAGTACTAGGAGTCCTAGCCTCAGCAATCAGACAACAACAACAACAACAAAAACAAAAGACATCCATATAGGCAAAGAAGAAGTTAAACTCTCACTCTTTGCAGATGACATGATACTTTATGTCCCAAAAGACTCTACTCCAAAACTGCTAGAACTCATACAGGAATTCCGTAAAGTGTCAGGATATAAAATCAATGCACAGAAATCAGTTGCATTTCTATACACCAACAGCAAGACAGAAGAAAGAGAAATTAAGGAGTCAATCCCATTTACAACCCAAAACCATAAGTTACCTAGGAATAAACCTAACCAAAGAGGCCAAGAATCTGTATTCAGAAAACAATAAAGTACTCACGAAAGAAATTGAGAAAGAGACAAAAAAATGGAAAAACATTCTATGCTCATGGATTGGAAGAACAAATATTGTGAAAATGTCTATGCTACCTAAAGCAATATACATATTTAATGCAATCCCTATCAAAATACCATCAATTTTTTTCAAAGAAATGGAACAAATAATCCTAAAATTTATATGGAACCAGAAAATACCCCAAATAGGCAGAGGAATGTTGAAAAAGATAGCCAAAGTTGGTGGCATCACAATTCCAGACTTCAAGCTCTATCACAAAGCTCTATCTAAAATCATCAAGACAGGGGCGCCTGGGTGGCTCAGTGTGTTAAGCCGCTGCCTTCGGCTCAGGTCATGATCTCAGGGTCCTGGGATCGAGTCCCGCATCGGACTCTCTGCTCAGCAGGGAGCCTGCTTCCCTCTCTCTCTCTGCCTGCCTCTCTGCCTTCTTGTGATCTCTCTCTCTGTGTCAAATAAATAAATAAAATCTTTAAAAAAATCATCAAGACAGTATGGTACTGGCACAAAAATAGACACATAGATCAATGGAACAGAATAAAGAGCCCAGAAATAGATCTTCAACTCTATGGTCAACTAATCTTCAATAAAGCAGGAAAGAATGTCCAATGGAAAAAAGACAGAGTCTTCAACAAATGGTATTGGGAAAATTGGACAGCCACATGCAGAAGAATGAAATTGAACCATTTCCTTACACCACACACAAAAATAGACTCAAAATGGCTGAAAGACCTTAATATGAGTCAGGAATCCATCAGAACGCTTGAGAACACAGGCAGCAACCTCTTCGACCTCAGCCAAACCAACTTCTTCCTAGAAACATCACCAAAGGCAGGGAAGCAAGGGCAAAAATGAACTATTGGGACTTCATCAGGATCAAAAGTTTTTGCACAGCAAAGGAAACAGTCAGCAAAACCAAAAGACAACTGAAAGAATGGGAGAAGATATTCACAAATGACATATCAGATAAAGGGCTAGTACCCAAAATCTATAAAGAACTTATCAAACTCAACACCCTAAGAACAAATAATCCAATCAAGAAATGGACAGAGGACATGAACAGACATTTATGAAAAGACATTCAGATGGCCAACAGACACATGAAAAAGTGCTCAACATCACTCGGCATCAGGGAAATACAAATCAAAACCACAATGAGATACCACCTCACACCAGTCAGATTGGCTAAAATTAACAAGTCAGGAAATGACCGATGTTGGCAAGGATGCGGAAGAAGGGGAACTGTCATACACGGTTGGTGGGAATGCAAGCTGGTGCAGGCACCCTGGAAAACAGCATGGAGGTTCCTCAAAAAGTTGAAAATAGAGCTACCCTATGACCCAGCAATTGCACTACTGGGTATTTACCCTAAAGATACAAATGTAGTGATCCGAAGGGGCACGTGCACCTGAATGTTTATAGCAGCAATGTCCACAATAGCCAAACTATGGAAAGAACATAGATGTCCATCAACAGATGAATGGATAAAGAAGATGTGGTATATATATATATTTATATAGATATATATATAGATATATATATATACACACACACACACACAATGGAATACTATTCAGCCATCAAAAGAAATGGAATCTTGCCATTTGCAACGACTTGGATGGTACTAGAGGGTATTATGCTGAGCAAAATAAGTCAATCAGAGAAAGACAATTATCATGATCTCCCTGATATGAGGAACTTGAGAGGCAGGGTGAGGGGTTTGGGGTGTAGGGAAGGAAAAAATGAAACAAGATGGGATCAGGAGGGATACAAACCATAAGAGACTCTTAATCTCAAAAACAAACTGAGGGTTGCTAGGGGGGTATGGAGAGGGTGGTAGGCTTATGTATATTGGGGTGGGTATGTGATATGGTGAGTGCTGTGAAATGAGTAAGCCTGATGATTCACAGACTTGTACCCCTAGGGCAAATAATACATTATATGTTAATAAAAATAATAAAAATTATGTTAATAAAACAGTTTAAATTGTTATGAATATGCAGATATTATTCATTACTGAGTAATATAATGACAATACATATCTTCTTGTGTTATTCAAAGATGAATGTTCTTGGCATTAAGATCAAAAGGTCTATCCTTCAAACTGAAATTATTTTTCATATTAATCTACTTTATATTTGAAATATTAGTTTTCTTATATAGTTTTGAGGCTTCTCCTCCTTTTTTTCTTTTTGAGAGGACATAGAGGCTCTTCATAATATCCCTGGTGTCTGTAGCTTCCTACTTGTTCTGTCTAGGTCTCAAAACAGTTATCATTCTTAAAGACATTATTCTTGGATCCCAATGAATCATTCTAATTTGTATCAAATTTTTTAAAAGATACCTACTATACTGCTGTTATATTGTGATTTTCTTTCATTTGATACCTGAATCAATTCCACTATTTCTTGTATTACCTATCTTCTTTTTTTTTTAACATCATTTTACTGGAGTATACCTCAAATAACTTCATCATAAAAAAATGCATAATTAACTTTCCCAATTACAGCATATGGAAAAATGTCTTCATTTAAACTGAGTGAAAATTTGACTGAGACCATAATCCTAATCTTAAAATCATTTTCACTCAACATTCTGAAAGCCTTCCTCTCCTGTACTCCCCAATATGCAGGTTGTGACTAATGAGAAGTCTAACATCATTTAATAATCGCTCTTTTGCAGGTGATTTTTTTGATGTTATCTTTAGGTTTTAATGATTTTTTATTCACTCTCCCTTCATTGAAGGCACTCAAGCCTGTGACTTCTCTGTCTCTACTTCATCATTTTGCACTCTTGCACCACTTTTTATCTTCGCAGGATTTATTAAGATCTGTAGTGAAGAAAAGGCCAAGAATCTGGCCTTGGGGAATCTTTAAGGGCTGAACCAAAACAGAGAAGGTGCCAGAGAGATATGATAGAAAAGTCAAAGAGGTAAAATGAGAACTGAGAGAGAAGGGTTTGTCAGAAGTCAGAAGAAGGGATGCCTCAGCAGTGTCAAAAGTGGATGAAACTCTATAGTTCCCTGATTGATTTCATCTCTAGGATAGTGAAAGCCTAAATTCAGAATCCCTCATGTTTTTCCATGATTCTATTCCTACTGCAATCCCAGAACTCACTTTTATGGCTGCTCCTAGATCATGTCTTCACATAGAACTGCATCACTTCTGAACTTCTACATGTCAATAGCACAGTTTCTGACAACAGCTCCTTTGCTTCCAGTTTCCTATGCCCTTTTAGCACCCTACAGCCACTATGTAATTCCAAGGTAACTCCTGATCTTCCCAGAGTTGGATTCATTTCTTCCCTACTCATCACTTTGACTGCCCTATCCCATGCCATAAACTTATTACTTTCTGGTTTTTCACTCAGCTTCCCTCAACAAATCATATTTTTTACAGAATCACTGAGCAGTGTTGGACAAGACTGTAACACTATGCATTCTATTTTTACTAGAAATTAATGGTGTCCAGCATAAGGGAGGCTCTCAGTGCTATTCCATAATTCATCAAGTATCCCTAGGCACATTCTTTTCTCCATGATGGTGGCATTTGCATGATTGCCATCACTCATCAAGTTTCCCTCCATTCTTACCAGTTTAAGACTTAATTGCTTTCCACTTCACAGGAAGAATAAAAGCTATAGAATATATAAGCTCTCAACTATCTTTTAGCGTATCGTAATCTGCTTCCCTTCATCTTTGGCAAAGCCAGAATGGCTTTGACGTACAGAGTAACTATCATAATCATTTGGCTTATAGATGTGTGCTATATGTAATCATAGTCCATAAATAAAAAGGGAGAAGTTATATCGGTCACATTTTCTTACAATATAATAATATCAAGTAAAATTAAGCTAATCTGTGTTTAGCATTTGCTAGTTTGAGGTGCACACACAAACACACACACACATATATTTTAAACTTTTATACTGATCTTTGGGGTAGAAGAAGAACTATGAAACATATAGCAAATATAATTAATTTGCTTAGGTTCACATAGTTTACAAACTATACACTCTGAATGTATACCTGAGCAATATAGCTCAAGTTTCCAGGAACTTATCATCGTATAAATTTTTATTCAAGGAAACCCAACATGCTAAGAATTTTTTTATCCTTCATATATCTATTATCTTACATAGGAAATAACACAAAAAATAGTTTAACAAGAAGTGAAAATAATATCTACAAATATATAACCAGTGTTGTTTTTAGAAGTAAATTCATAGATTTAAATAGTCCAAATACTATATTCAAAGAAAGAACTAATGCCCTTAGTCTTCAATACAACTCAGAATCTAGACCATGAATCATATAGGGTTATTTTTGCTCTACATGATCATAGAAAATGTTTCAAAGTAGCTACAGATCTTCTAGATCCCTCTTTTTATATTTAGAACTCTGCTACCAGCAAAGGCCTCTTTACCACCCTGTTATTTGACTCAGAGTGCTGCCCAGTATTCTTCATCAGCAAATATATTTGTATTTAATAAGGATATTCTGCCACTTGGAAAGCATAGGCAACTGAGGAATTTGGGGGATGAAAAGAACACCTTCTTTTTAATAAATGTAACCATTAGAAAGCACAGTCAGAATTCTAAGTATACGTTCTAAGTAGGTTACCTGATTCAGCTAATAAAATCACAGGATGCCCAGTTAAGTTCAAATTTCCAATAAACAACAAATAATTTTTAGTGCATCTCACACAATGTTTAAGATGTCTTTTTACTAAAAAAAAATTTGTTCTTTACCTAAAATTCTAATTCAATGAATGTCCTCTCTTTTTTTTTTAATCTGGTGACCCTAGTTCTAACACTATTAAGATATATTCAGTCAAAATATAAATTTTACATTAATATTTTTTTAAATATTTTATTTATTTATTTGTCAGACAGAGTGAGCGCAGGCAGACAGAGTGGCAGGAAGAGGCAGAGGGAGAAGCAGACTCCCTGCTGAGCAAGGAGCCCGATATGGGACTCGATCCCAGGACGCTGGGATCATGACCCGAGCCGAAGGCAGCTGCTCAACCAACTGAGCTACCCAGGCATCCCTTACATTAATATTTTAATTCTAATTTACCCAACAAGGTATGACAGATGAGGCTTCAATTTGGGGGCGTGGAATCATCAAAATGGCATCCTGGAATAACAGACAATAACAAAGACCAGTGTTCTAGATTGCTTCATGGATATAGATACACACACACACACACACACACACACACTTCAGAATTTCTAGAAATTACTACAAGAGACTGGGATTTCTAACTCGGCAAGTAGACTTTAACTAGAGATATTTTAAATATTAGTATATATATATAACTTCTATTTATACCCTTAGACTGATGGGGCCTAGAACTTTATATATATATAAAAAGTTTATATATATAAGATTTATATATATAATATATATAATTACATATATAAGATTTTACTATATATAAGTTATATATATAAGTTATATATATGATTTTATATATATATATAAAATCTTTCAATGTCTGCAAAGCACAACCAACAGACCCCCTTTCTTTAAAAATAGCGCCCCACCCATCCAATTATTCAAACTAGAAATTGTAGATGCATCCTTGATTTTTCTCTATTCCTCACCTCTCACATCATCCTAAGTCCTATCAGTTCTACTTAAGTATTTCAGAATCTGTTCTCTTTGTACACTCCCCACTGTCAACACTCAGTGAGGTCACCATGCTCTCCAGCACAAACTACTGATGCCTCTCTCCATCTCCCCTTGCTCTCAATCTGTTTTCTACAGTGCTGTTGTAGTAATCTTTTAAAAATGCAGTTCTGATGATGACCCTCTTTTGTTTGAAGCCTTTTTATGTTTTCTCATTCTTCTTATGATATAGGCCAAAATCTTTAACCCAGCACTATATGATTTAGGCTCTTCCTTCCTCACCAATTTTGGGAAAATCTTGTTAGCCTTATTAGTCACACAGACAAGGGCAAATTCCATTATTTCACACTATTTCAGTACCTGTTTCTCTCCCTTAGGGTCACATCAAACCAACAATTAATCATTTATGTCATAATATATGTGATTATTTGTGTCATTATTTGTTTGATGTCTGTCTTCCCTACTAGATTATAAGCTGCTCTTAAATCTAGTTACTATCTGTATTTCTCCCTCACTACATTCCCAGTTCCTAGGCAATGCCTATATTTATGAAACCAAAGAAAAATATTTACTATATAAATAAAAGAAATAAATGTATGAATATTTGTAGAACCCCGTTAAGTAGCTCTTACAATGGGGATTTGTTCCTACCTAATGCAGTTGCACTTTCCAGCAGGGAGGAAGTTGTATTAAAGAGATTTTTTAAAAATTTAAAGTGGATTTTTATATCCTTTCTAGGAAAATTCATTTGAATATTCACACCTTCTACTCCTGCCAACATGTCTCAAAATCACACACTGAGAAAAAAAAATTTCTGAAAATTCTGAGAACAGCTGGTTAGCATATTTCTTGATTTTTCTAAACTTATATAGAAAATAAGTGAAGAGAAAGTAATGAAGACCAGGCCTGTGTATTGTCTTTTCAAAGGAGAGAACCTGAATATAATCCTTTCAGTTGAGTTTGCTTTAAAGAAACCAGTACATAACAAATTCTAGAAAAATCTCCTTAGGTAAAGCTTATAGGCTGTCAGGGGACCTCAGTTCCACTCCCACTGTTCAGTAAGCAAGCCCAAACTGAGGCTGTTGAAATCCATTCAAGCTTGGTGGACCCTGACAATTATTCCAAAAAGTGGAGTTTGTGTATGAGGGAAGAGGTGGTGAAGAGTCATGTTATTTTCAAGTGTTGATATTACACTCCCAATTTCTTTGGTTTTATTGCTCATCAGGGCAATTTAGAGGACAAGAATGAGTAAGCAACAAGGCACTATTTAAGTAGATCATTCAAGCTTACAATAAAATCTAATCACTACATCTAATTACAAAGACAAGGAAATCGCTAAAGAAATTCTTTTGAGTATATTAAGACTAATACAAT
This sequence comes from Mellivora capensis, assembly GCA_004024625.1. Taxonomy (NCBI): domain Eukaryota; kingdom Metazoa; phylum Chordata; class Mammalia; order Carnivora; family Mustelidae; genus Mellivora; species Mellivora capensis. The sequence continues at coordinate 426 of PISX010014167.1, read as the reverse complement.
AAAGATATTAAAAGTTAAACAAGTGGCTGCCATTTTACTGGCACTATTTGGACAGATTTAAATAAATAAAACACCTGAAAAGGAGGAGGGCAGTGACTTCTGACACCTCCACCTGTCTAGCATTTTTACGCTGCCTTGTAGAACAGATCTAAAAGAAATTCACCTTAAACTACTGAAATTAAGGTAGCAAGGATATTCATCTTCCAGGGCCACCATAACAAAATGACACACTGGAAGACTTAATGAAAATTCATCTCCCCACAGTTCTGGAGGCTAGAAGTCTGAGATCAAGATGTGGGCAAGACTGGTTTCCTCTGAGGCCTCTCTCCTTGGCCTGCAGGTGGCCATCTTCTTCCCTTGTCTCATCCTTCTGTGTCTGTCTGTGCCCTAACCTCTTCTTTTTTTTTTTTTTTTTTTTTTTTTTTT